>CM077243.1:23854078-24029078 GCA_039654775.1 Spinibarbus caldwelli
GCATTCAAGTGTTTATTTTATTGTACTTTATCTATTTGCATCTGTAGATTTAAATTACAATACATATATTTAAAGTAATTTTTCTCAAAATTAGTCAGAAATTTCCACTTCATTAGCACTTACACCAAACTTTACAGATTTATTCCAGTTTATATTCTAACGGATTTTATAGAGACGTGTATAATTTCCTTGATTTTATGCATTTTATTCCAAAAAACATGGTGAAAATAATTTTGATAAAAACAGATTCAAAATCCAGATTCAAAATCCTCTCTGTAAAGACCTTTAACTCTGCTTTCAACAAAATGAAAATAATTTTGAACCTGGCTTTATCCAATATTTAGATTTCTGTTTTGGAATTGTATGCAAATTATCGAATATTTAATTATATAAAACCTCATTTGCATATCTGATATTTTAGAAAATTTGAAATAAAAGTTTGCAATTCTTAATGTAATCAATAAACTAGGGGAAGTATGGTGAAATATCTAATTTTGTTTTTTTTTTACCCTATTTACCTGGGGTGTCTTGCCATTTTAAGAAAAAAATATTTTTTAATATTTATAAATGTATATAAAACTATTACACATTTTTAAGCTTAAAGCAGATGTGTTCTATACACTGGCATTTCAAAAGTTTGGGATCACTTTTTTTTTTTTTAATTTAAAGAAATTAATACTTTTATTCAGCAAGGATGTGTTAAATTGATAAAAATGATAGTAAAGACATATTGTTAGAAAAGATTTCTATTATGAATATGCTGTTCTTTTGAACTTTTTATTCATCAAAGAATCCTGAAAAAATTATCACAGGTTCCAAAAAAATAATAAACAATTAAGCAGCACAACTGTTTCCAACATTGATAAATCAGCATATTGATAGTAAATCAGAATGATTTCTGAAGGCTCATGTGACACTGAAGACTGGAGAAATGTCTAATTAAAATTCAGCTTTGCATAACAGGAATAAATAATATTTTAAAGTATAATAAAATAGGAAACTGCTGTTTTAAATTGTAATATTGAACAAATTCTGTTTTTTTCCTCTATTTTCATCAAATAAATACAGCCTTGATGAGCAAAAGATACTTCTTTAAAAAGCATTAAAAATCTTGCTGATCCCAAACTTTTAAGTGTATAAATTTGTTAAAATATTTTTTCCAAATATCTACAAAGTAAACCATTTGTAATTGTTGCAGTTCAATTACACATTTCACCTTTGCGTTACAATATCTTTGTTTCAAGAAATGCAGAAAAAAATAGTTTTACTTGTGTAAATGACTCTGTGTCTCCGCCCCACTAAATACAGGAGTTGCAGGACAGGAATGACGAGTTACACTCAGAGCTGGAGTTGTTGAAATCTCAGGTCTCAGGAAGGAGAGCCAGACGATCCAGGAGCAGCCTGTCTGGTCATGACTGGTCAAGCCGAAGAGCATTAACCACTGAATCAGATTCTGGTAAATTTGACAAATATTTTGAATTAAAAATTCAATTAGCCATCAAGTTTACCTTTCTAGATCTCACACATCTCTTTCATGCTGTACCTGCATTTATATACCTTTATAATAAACTTCTGAATGAACAACTCATCCTATCTATTTTGTTCTGCAGATGATCCAGAAATGAAGAAAGGTACATCGCCTCAGGTCAGAAAAAAGCTCCAAGTCACTGACAAGAATGGTGGGGAATTATAAAAACATAGTTATCCTTTCCCTATGGAATATCCATACACATATGTCATGGTTTGCTTTGGTGTGCCTTTTAAGTTTTGGGTTCCTTGGAGAGTTTGGCTCCCGCTGTGAGCATCGAGACAGAACTGGCCATGGAGCAGATGAAAGAGAAATACGAACGCGAGGTTCAGGACTTGAAGATCCAACTTGAGACTAAGGTACAGGCATAGTATGGAGACATGAAATAGGTTTGTTACAAGTGAAAATTAGATTGGTTTCAATTTAGATTCAAACAGTAAGAGCTAATGGGAACAGATAAAATGTGCAAATGCTCCTAATCATACAGTTTTACCAGGTACCATATATAAAACCTTGAAGAGTACAACAGTGATTAATAGGATTATATTGCAAATTGGCAACACAAATTTATGGTCCTGATTTTGTTTCAACAGGTCAATTTCTATGAGCGCAGTATGGAGCTGATGCGGCAGAATATGGAGGTTGAGCGTAAGGACATCTCGCAGAGCTTTAAGATGGAGATCAGTGAGTTGGAAGACCTGAAGGCTCAGGCAGAGGAGCGAGCAGAGAAAATGCGTCAGGCTGTTGAAAGGCTGGAAGCAGAGTTGAGGGCTAAGACTTCAGGTGGAGCCTGGGGTCCAGAGCATGAGCGGAGAATTCAACGGGAACAGGCAGAACTGGAGCAGAACTACGCTCGTGAGATCAGTAACATCGTGCTGCGCCTCACATCAGAGAAAGATCAGCTAGAGGCAGAACTCAAGCTCAAGATGGACCAGCAAGTGCTACTTGTTAGGTAAGTGTTGCTCAAATGGTCTGGTAAAGGAATAGGTGCAACTCATCCATTGTAGAAATCAGTCTCATGTATTAGAAAAATAAAAGAGCTACCATGTGAGAAGGCAAATCACTTGTCAATGCTGAGACAGTCTTGAGGACTCTTTAGTGATAGAATAAAATACAGAAAGAAACAGTATATTATTTTCTGTAACTATAAATGTCAATTAAAAAAAAACTCTCTCAAAAATTATATTTATTTTATAATTCTCATTTCAGTAATACAAAAATATTTAATTCTATTTACTGTAATGTGGAAAAAAATATATATTTTTTTATTGTAAAGGTGTTCATACTTAATTGTAGGTAGTATTTGATGTATTCGGTTTGATGATTTAAAAAACATTTTTACAGTAATGTTAAAAACAATGTTTTACACTTTGGTGAATTTAATGAGAATCACCATTGAAAACAATGTGAATTTAAAAACCACTCATAATAAAAAAAACATTTGAATGCATTAAAGTAATGAGAATTGAGGAGAAATGTGCTCAATTAAAGTTGTAAAAATAATGAGTGATGCAAAAAAATTGCAATGGTCCTAAAATGATAGGAATATTCTTGATAGGCTTGGTGAGATTCACCCATTTACCCTATTTTTCAGAAAATAAGTTGCACCCGACTGTAAATCACACTGGGTCAAAATTGCATTGTTGAGAGGAAAAAAAGCCACAAATAATACATTGGTGTATGAGTCACATTTTATTACTACATTCTTAAATAATGTAAAATACTAAAACTAAATGTTTACAAACATTATAAACACAATAAATGTGTATTATAATTCCCCTGACTTCACAACAAATCTTTTAAACTTAACGGTATTCAGAAAAAAATGAATGAAAAGTGTAAATATTAAACTAAATTTATAGTGGCAATCATTATAAATAACATTGATTATAAATGGCAAGACTAAACAAATTTAAAGTGAAACTGAAATTTAACATTTTAAATGCATTGTGTAAGTCATTTGTATATTTCAAATGATAAATTATATTCCAGAAAAAAACTATTTATTTTAGATGGATTTTCAATTAAAAGTAATATGCATGCTTTATATAGACATTCATTATGTCTAAGTGTACAAATGACATCCCAGTTGTGTTTAACTATAAGTTCAAGCTGCCTCTAAGGAAAACGTAGATTTTCCCTTGGTATCCATGACATTGTCATGAATTTAGTCATATTAGCATGTTGCTGTGTCCCAGGGAGAAGGCAGAGCAGCAGTTATTGCACATGAAGGCACAACACAGCGAGGCTCAGCGGAGCCTCCTCCACCAGCTGCGCCTCGAGCGCAGCCGTCTGCAGGAGCAATCCGAGCAGCATCGCAGAGAAGTTGGTGCTTGGGAGTCAAGAGTTCAGGAGCTGGAACAGGAGGCGCGCCGGGAGCGTCTCCTCAGCACCGAGCGCTGGAGTGAAGAGCAAGCTCAGATCTGCAGCAGGGTGGCACAGGAAAGGAAGAAACTGGAGGAGGAACACCAGGAGGAGGTCAGGAAGTTAGGAGAACACATCCAGTTCATGGAAGCTCAGGTAGAGCTCGCATCAAGGGCTGAGGAGGAGCTGCTCGTACTACAAAAACAGCTAGAAGATAAGCTGGAAGAGATGTGTGTTCAGCTGGAGGACAACACTGTTTCCATGAAAGCTCAAGATGCCCTCATTCAGCATTTGACTACAGAACTCCACGCTAAAGAGAAGGAAATGGAAATCAGAAATGAGAAGGAGCAAAAGCTTTGCAATAAGCTCTCTCAGCTAGAGCAAAAGCTTAAAGCCGAGAGAGAACAGAAGCAAGAGCTTCTGAAGCAGAAGGAGCAAATGCAGAAAGAAACAGACAGAAGTATTCAAGATCTAAAGGAGAAAGAAAAAGAGAAGGAACTGGAGCTTCTTGACAGAGTTTCTCAGTTGACTAAAGAGCTGGAGAACTGGAGGACCAAATCTGACACCTGGCAGAAGGAGATCAAAATGATGCAGGGAAGCAGTAGTCATCTATCTACTGCGTTTGGTGAGCAGCAAATGCAGCTGAGAGAACAAGAGAAAGAACTTGTGGAGCTTCAAGAAAACTTGGCCAAAACGCATGAGGCATTGAAAACCAGAGATGACGATCTTACAAGACAGGCTTCTGGGCTAAATGCTGTGGAGATGGAGCGGGATCGACTCCTAGAGGAGCTCAGGGGTCAATGCGAGGTTCTCAAACAGCTACAAACACAGGTCAGCAGTCTCTCTGAGGAGTGGGATCAAATGCACATGATGGAGCAAAAACTTCAAGGTTCTCTTCATGTGGAACAGGGTAAGGTTGAACAGCTCCAAGCCCATCTGAACTCAGAGCAAGAAGAAACGAGACGTCTTGAACAAGAGAACTCTAGCTACCAGAAACTTGTAGACCAGCTTTCATCTCAGATTGTCGAAATGGAGGCTGAGTCTACCAAAATCAAAGAGTACGCAGATAAACTTGCACTGAAACTGCAAAGCAAAGACAATCAAATGCTGGAACTCAATCGTCAGCTTGAAGCCAAAGCCGAAGAGATGGATTTGCTTTGGAACGAGCTTCAGCTGAAGATGAACCTGTTTGGGAACGTCACTCACCTCTCTGGTCAAGTTCAACATTTGACCAGCCAGTTGGAGGATAAAGAGCGAGAGTTGTGCTCTCTGAGGGAGGAAACCGACAATACCACCAACCAACTACAGCAAACGCTGATGGACTCCCAAACAGAGCTTCAGCAGATGGAGGAGGCCTTTGAAAGCGAGAAGAGCCATATGAAAGAGCAACTTCTGGAGATGGAGGAGCTTGTCATGGCTTTAGAACAAGAGATGGCCAATCCCCACAGGTTTGTGGTTCTCCAGCTGGTAGATGACCGTCGAAACGGAACCAAGACTAACCATTGCTGCATTGATCCAATCGCCGTTTCTTCCGTATGGATGCCAGAGTTGACCGTTCACTACTTTCATATTTGTCCAAGAATGTTTCACACAATGACATTTCATTAACCGTAGACATGTGCTTTGATTGTTCAAGCCTCATGCTGCATCTCACTAACTGAATGATGTTGATGTCACTGACATGCATGCAATCTCACTATTAATAAGTTACTGTATGTATTCTGATTGAAAGTGTGTCCTTGCATCCTTTTAATTGTATTAATAGTATTACATTTTGTGTTTGCCGCCCTAATCTTTTGCAACTTTTAAGTTTTTGAAAATCTAGCTACAAAAAAAAAAAAAATAGTTGTTGTTCCTGAAATTATATTGTTTTCTGTACTAAGCTGCCTAGAACTGCAGAGGCGGGTAAGATTGTTATGAAGAGCTGATCTCTATATTTTCGTTTCCAATTCTAGGGCTCAACTTGATGAGGTCACCTCTGAAAACAGTGCACTGAAAGACAGGCTTGCTGTCTTACAGCAGGATGTCAGGTCGCTGGAGGAGGAGCTCAACAAAAAGAGGTAAAGAAATCACTGACTTGTCAACGATCCATGTTTTATTTTGTCATTTTATTTAACAAAAGCAAATCCTGCTTCACTATATTTAGGAGGAAACTTGAGGACATGGAGAGAGACTATATGAAGAATCGAGAAGAAGAAGAAAGGCTACGGAAAGAGGTAAGTGCTTTAAAAATATTGATAGCATGGATCTCAAATTCAGATTGAAATTCAGATCAGTGTTGGGGAAAGTTACTTTTAAAAGTAATGCATTACAATATTGTGTTACTCCATAAAAAAGTAACTAATTGCATTACTTAGTTGCTTTTTATGGAAAGTAATGCATTACGTTACTTTTGCGTTACTTTTTGTCACCTGGGTTGGAATTGCTTATTTATTTTTAATAACAGAAAACCAAAAAGTTATATTTTTGGTGACTGTAAAGGCCCTGTCACACCAAGGGTGAAATTAATAAGATTCAGGCTGAAAAAAAAATGCCTCTGCACTTACTCCCAATTTCTGTCAACATGGGGACAGGAAGGGTGTCCGTGAATAAATAGGAAAACAAAGTAACTTGCATTACTTATTTGAAAAAGTAACTCCGATATTTTCTTGTTCATTTAAAAGTAATGTTACTTTACTAGTTACTTGAAAAAAGTAATCTGATTATGTAACTCGTGTTACTTGTAATGCATTACCCCCAATACTGTTCATAATATTAATTTCTGGTCTTAATCTATCTAAAATATACATCAGTCTACTTTATTCCAAAGAAAATTATGTGTTCATGTTATTTCATCAAAATACTTCACTTGCTCCACCTCTAAAACAACTTTTCGTTTTTGATGACATCACCAAGGCCCCTTGTTTTTCAGCCACCTCAACCACCTGTCATAAAGAAACCACTGTTTACATTCCAATTCATGATTTTTTTTTTTTTTTTTTAAATTTCTCTTGTTAAATACCCCATTAAATGTCACATTATAAAAACGAAATGGTTGCTGCTCCTAACAATTTTTATTTTTCCAACATAGAATTCCAGATTTCGAGAGGAGGTGCTTGACTTCAGTGCGAGAAACCTGCAGCTTAGTAATGAGAACGCTGAACTGAGTTCCCGAATGTGTACTGATCAGAGAGCAGTGCAGATGCTGACTGACAGGCTCGCACAGGTGTGTCAGGAGAACGATGGGGCAGCTGCATCCTACAAACAGCTGCAGGAAACCCTTCAACAGCAGAAGAGCGACACACTAAAGCTGCAGGAACAGTGGCAGAAAGAGAAGGAGCTTCTAGAGAGGGAGCTTAAAACCGCTAAAGAGACGGTATGGATTTGTTTTGTAGGATATATTCGCAAATTATTTCAAAGTTGGCAGGAATTGCTGAAAATGTTTTTTTCTTCAGCTCCAGCATTTGACAGTGGTTGAGTCTGCATTGAATAGTCAGACTCTGAAAAACCAAGCACTGGAGCAAGACAAGGAGCGTTTGATGAAGGAAACTGCAGACAGAGAGCAGAAGGTGAGTTGTTGAGGCTTTTTCTCAGAGTATATTTGTGCTACTAGACATGTTTATGCTGTAACTTCCTTTGTGTTTGTTGCAGCTGGAGAATCTTCAGGAATCTCTATGCAAATCAGAAACTCAGATAGAGCAGCTCAACTCCCAGATCTTGACTATGTGGCAAGAAAAGGATGTTCACGTCCAGGAGTCAGCCACACATCAGAAGATGCTGCAACAGTCTCAGGAAAAGGTCAACAAAGATCTTTATACGTACTTTCAGTTATTCAGTAATAATAAAAAATAACTTGTAAATATTGTTGTAAAACACAAGGTCCAGGAGCTTGAGGAGAGCATATGTCAGTTGCGTAAAGAGAAGGAGCAGTTACATCAGACCCACAGGCTTCAGGAGGAGACGGCTGTCAGTGTCTTGCAGAAGGAGTGCAAGAGTTTGCGAATACAGAACGAAGAACTTCGTAAAAAGGTTAGTCAGGAACAATAAATTGCTTTGGCAGAGGATTTTTCTCAGGAGATGCTGCCCCTAATTGCTGCCCGTTTTATTTCTAGAGAACATTTTGGAAAAACAGTAATACTGTGAAATAATAATACAATTTAAAATTAGTATTTGAATATATTTTTAAATGTCATTTATACCTGTGATGGCAAAGCTGAATTTTCAGCATCGTTACTCCAGTCTTCAGTGTCACATGATCCTTCAGAAATCTTTCTGATATGCTGGATTATATTTTTAGGTGGCTCAGCTGCAGACTCAGGAGCTGGAACTTCAGAGACTGACACATGAGTGCCTCACTTTGAGGAACAAACAGGCAGAGCTAGAGACCGCTAAACATGAGGCAGATGAAGAGGTTTGGAGATCATTTTCAAACCACACATTGATGGAGAAATCCTTATGAATGTTTCTGGTCTCACTTTTGTGTGTGTGTTGTGGTTTAGGCATTAAGGGCAGATAGTGCTCTGTCACTGGTCCAGGCCCAGCATGCACGTGAGGTGCAGAAACTAAGGGAACAGGTGGGCTCTGGTACTAGGGAGCACTTGGCTCATCTGCAAACTCAATTGGCTGAACAACAGCACAGGATGCAGGATTTAGAGGATCTGCTTCGCTCTCAGGCCAAACAGGCCAGTGTTCAGATGGGCCTTCAGCAGGTACATCAGCATCACATTCAAAATCTTAAGGCAGTCGAAAAGGAAGTGAACATGCAAGTGCTTATTATACATTTTAGCATTGAATCATTTACCTTTTTTCACCCTTGATCTCATGTCGAGTATATTTTTATTAACAAACTATTAAATCAAACAACAGGAGCAATATGAGAAATTGATGGTGAGTATGCAGGAGCGTATGGATGAGGTTGAGGCCAAGCTGAAAAACACCCGTGTAATGCTGCAGGAGAAAGTCAACCAGCTAAAAGAACAGGTAACCCAACAGCATTGGTTATTTTCAAAACTAAATACTAGCTTACTGAATACTGCATAATGTTTACTATTCTTTCTCAAGTTTTTAGCATGTGAAACATTATGCAATAAGTAAAAAATTCACCAGACGTAAACGCACACTGTATATATCATCTTCGAAATCAGTATGGTTAAAGAATGGTTCACCCAAAAATTAAAACTTAAAGAAAATTTACTGACCCTCAGGCCATTCAAGATGTAGATGAGTTTGTTTGTTCGTCAGAACAGATTTGGAGCAATTTAGCATTAGATCACTTGCTCACAAATGGATCCTGTCTGCAGTGAATGGGTGCCATCAGAATGAGAGTCCAAACAGCTGATAAAAACATCACAGTAATCCACATGACCCCAGTCCATCAATTAACATCTTGTGAAGTGAAAAGCTGTGTATTTGTAAGAAACAAATCCATCAAGGCACTTGAAAATGTCCGTAATTTTACCTCCAGTGAAAAAGTCCATCCCCTGTTGTCCTCTCACATAAAAATCCACTACCATATTTAAGAACTGTTTTGAACTCTTTTTGCTTGTAAATGGTGTTTGATCTGTGCATATTTCTCTACTGATTCAGACGAGACAACTTTTTCACTGGAAAAAGTAATATTATGTATTAAGGACTTGTATTTTAGCCACAAGTAAATTATCTTGATGGATTTTTCTTACAAACACACAGCTTTTCACTTCACAGATGTTAACTGATGTACTGGAGTGGTGTGGATTACTTGTGGATTGTGATGTTTTTATCAGCTGTTTGGACTCTCATTCTGACGGCACCCATTCACTGCAGAGGATCCATTGGTGAGCGAGTGATGTAATGCTGAATTTCTCCAAATCTGTTCTAATAAAGAAACAAGCACATATACATTTTGGATAGCCTGGGGGTGAGTAAATTGTAAGCACGTCTATGAACTATTTCCTTAATTTGAATGTTTAATTGAATATAAATGTTAACTTTTGGTAGCCCTGTAACTAGTGAAAGTTCACACTGGAAATAGAAGGTCGAGCACTTGACATTGTGGGATAGTGTCTTTATGCAGTTTGGCAAATGTAGGTGAACTGAGCATGTCATCCATACTGCAGTATACATACTAAGAACTTAAGAAATAGTAAGCATTCAGTATGCTGAAGTTATTTTAGGATATTTTATATAGTGACAATCATCTCTCTAACTTCACCCCATAGCTGGCCAAAAATGCCAAGTCAGATCTGCTGCTGAAGGACCTGTATGTGGAAAACTCTCAGCTTATGAAGGCTCTTCAGGTGACGGAGCAGAGGCAGAAGAGTGCAGAGAAGAAGTCCTTTCTCCTGGAGGAGAAAGTGATCGCCCTTAATAAACTGCTATGTAAAATCGCCCCAGCATCCCTCACAGCTTAGACTTGTTTCACTCCATTATGAGCCTTTATCTGTTGTACTGGACTGTGAAGTCCCACCCGCTAGTGCACTTTTGTATTTTGGTGCGAAACGTGTTTTTGTAAAAGCGATCCTAGTGTTAAAATGAATGCACAGATAATGCAAATTCTTAGAGTTACTGTAACAGCATATTGTATTAAATCATGCTGTTTTCAAGAGTATAAAGAGGACAAAAGGTTAAGTTAATTTAATGGTCTCTTCAGAGGCTAACAAATACCAATGAACAAGACTTTTGTAGTATGAGATTTGATCATTTGTTAAGGACAGAGCATTATACATTCCTTCAATTGTTCACTGTGATGTAGGGTACAAACCGCAAGTGTTCTTGTAAATCTGTTGGCTTCAACATTTGCTAGTTTAAAAAAAGACACTTCTTTTTACTGCCGTTTTAATGCCCATTGTGGTGCAATAACCAAAGGCACAGTATTCACACAATGTACAGTTTTGATACAAATACTATCTTGTAATTGCACAGTTGTCAATCATGATGCACTAATGTCCACTTTGATATAAATTATTGTAAGTGTTGCAGATGTCTCTTACGATGTACACCTTGTTTAAAAGAGCTGGCTAACTCTTAGGAGATGAAATTGTGACACCTCTGTTGTAAATGCATCATGTACCACTGTAAAGAATGTGACCAAGTAAAGTTTTACCTGTGTACGTGTTGTTTCCGATTAGATTATTCACTCTAATTTAAAGTTATAACATCTAAAAGAATGTGAAGAACACCTGCTTGTTGTTAGGAGATGACGTGCTCTAATACTCCCTGCCGAATAAGCTGCTCACATTTCCATCTGGGTAAAAAGTGCTATGAAGAGAGAAAGTGTGAAACGTGTTAAGTAATATATTAAAAAAGAGCCCTTCTAGTCTGATTTAAACATGCTCTTAAGAATATAAGTTACCTGGCTATTTTTCTTCAACAGAATGACAGTCCCATCATCTATTTCAAACTCTCCATGGTCTTTAAGACAGCGCACCTGAATGGAAAGGAAATGATACTGCTGATAATGTTACTCTGTTTAGTTTGTTTTTTTTTTCCTCCATATTTTAAGCATTCTAAATACTAAACAGCAATTTTACTGTAATTCTTTTACAATGTACTACAAAAAAAATTATATATATATATATATATATATATATGACACTTGACAACTAAGCTATATAAAAAAAAAGATGTTTTTATCAATTTAGCAGTAGGTTGTGCTTAACTTCCATGGGTATAACGTCAAAATGCAACAATTCTTCAAATTCTAAAAATTGGCTTTATTTTCTACATTTTGTGGTGAATATAAGCCAGAGTTGTTGTGTCATTCAGCCAAATGTATTTTATGATTCTAACTGACCCATTTCATTCACATTTCTATTATTTGCAGAGCGCATATATTTCTGTGACCACTCATCTACGGTTATATTATAGTAAACATTTTTTGTTTCTTGAAATAAAATGTTTAAGGTATTAATTTAAATGGACATTTATTTCAGCTAGTTTCCAAAGCAACATTTCTTGATGTACTTAACTAAAACTAATTTTAAAAGACATTTAAAATAATATTAGTATAAAAAAAAAGACAAAAACAAAATTGCTGAAATTTTAAATTAATATGGAAAATATAAAACAGAAAGTACTTTAAAAAAATAATAAAAACTATATTAATTTCCCATTTCTACTAAAATAACACTTGCACTCACCTCGATGTATAAACTCTTAGGGGGCTTCATATCCTGTGTTATGTCCAAACCTTCTTCTCCCCCTATTGACCTCATATAGGTTGCCAAAGACTTTTTGTACTGACTGAACCACTCCATCTGATTTATAAGCATTTAAATTACACGTCAGTCACAGACCACAAAAATACATGTGACATGTTAACATTACACAGAAAAGCAGGCCCACCTCTTCAGCACACATGAAACCTAATGTTGGTGGGCAGTACACTGCCATACTCCCATCTGAGAGCACGGATTCGCAGGAGGCGATCATAACTGTGGAAACCAAGAGAGATGGGTTTGATCACACCTGTGGAGAGTGCACTTGATGGTGAATCACACACAGGGATACAGAGCTGGTTTCTCAGCAGGCAGCTGTGCCTGAACTTGATGGTTGGTATCAGCTCACTCTTGCCCTCTGTCTTTGCCTCATTCCTACAAATACAAAAAACAACAGTTTTATAAAGACTATAATGGTTTTATAAACTAAATCACAGCATGCTATTATAGTATTTAATCATTTTTATTGATTATTGTTAATTAATTTATTGACTTTTTAAACGTTTAAGTAACTGCTTTTTTTAGTAATTTGTTTCATATTTTTTTGCTTAGCTTGCTTTTTTTCGATTTCAATAATTTTATTTTCTTTGAAATTTTAATTTTATTTAGTTGCAGTAATTTTAGTACTTTAACATTTCAGCTAGCAAAGACAACATATTTTAATTTTCGCTTAAGGCTAATATTTATGAACGCACACTTACACATCACTCTGATTCTGTTCGTACAGAGCCTTCATTTCCTCCAGGACTCGACGAATACCGTCTCCTTCGGAAAAAACAAAAACAAAAACAAAACAAGACATGACTTTGTTTTGAAATGTTATTGAGAATTATTATTAACTGCTGAAACTATAGCAACTATTAAACACCGCACTGTACTACAACTGTACTTACATTAAATGCGGGCAGCTGACCGTCGCTCATCCGATGAAGTTGTCTAATAAACTAGACTCCCTTTTCGCAGAACATTGTAAATTTGTTGGTAACCGAAAATGTCGATATTATTTTGGGATAAAGCCTCTGCTAGCTAAATGTACACTCAGACAGTTTTCGTGGTTGTTGTGATCACGTGAGCGTTAAAGTTACTACGGAGAGCCGAAAAGGACATTTTCAGATATGACTAGTGACGGGCAGTCTGACTCATTTCCGGGAATCGGTTCTTACGAACAATTCATTTCAAAGAACCGGTTCAGTGATTCATTTTCTTTTACGTCAACAACGCGTAACATCTTACATAATACGATATACATAATTACTTTAATGAGAACACGACAGCCAAATATGCATCATTATGTGTATGAATATGCACAGGAGAAATATGTTTTAAGGAAAGCAAGAAAGCACAGCAATTCTCTGATAACTGCTTGTGACCTTATAGTCAACACCCTCTTATTATTTCATATGAGTAAAACAGAAATATTGGTTTATGTTAAATATTTTAAGGTACTAGTGCTGTAGCACACTGTATTTTGGAGGGTTGTCTGATATTTTGTACAAATTCTTGTTATTTTGTAACAACTAAATGTAAGTAATCAAGTACATGCTGTTATCGAATGGTGAAAAAGTTCCATCTGAAGACTTCAGCTTTGGTGGCAACAAACTTTGACAGTGAAGGGCTAATCACGCGGCGCCTTGTAGGTCTCCAATATAAAATAACAACCTTAATGAGGACATATAATAACTTTAGGTTAGTTTTTAACAAGTCAAAAGCAGCTAATAATAGCTATATATAGTTTGTGTGATGCTTGTAACTTTGTGTTCGGATTATACATTGTTCTTTTCATATATGCAGAGTTGGTTAGGGTGTTTAGAGTTGCTATCAGATGTGAGCTTCAGTTTGAGATAACATTACAGTTTCCACAATAATTCATGTCAACTCAAAAGTCATTTCTCAATGATGTATCTTATGTCAGATGTACATTGGGAACTTTTAAATGTAAAAACAAGTACAATGAGCAAGAAGATAGGCCTATGGTTTAGCATCACCTACATTCAGGTAATAGTTATTGTTATAATTAAAACATATTTGATAAAGTTTATTTTAACTTATGTTCTCATGTGGATAACCAGTCTGTAATGGTGCAAACTGAAGTTTTACAAACCTTAAATGTTAAAAATTTAAAATAAATGAATATATATATATATATATATATATATATATATATATATATATATATATATATATATATATATATATATAAAAAACTCAGTATTTAAGCATTTGTACTGTAAAATCATAGCAGTCGTCACTGGTCTCCTGTGTGCCATCCAGCACTACACACTCCAGTCCTATAAAATAAGTCATTGAGGTTTGAAATGCACATGAGGGTGCATAGAGGATGATGGAATATTTATTTTCAAATAAACCCGCCCCACACATAAAACAAAATGAACTGTGGTTGGCCTCTTTCTGTCTAAACTGGCAGTTATTGACCGAATAAGCTGCAAAGTGTTCCCGACCTAATGGCGCAAGTCAAACGTCTGGCTCTGGAGACTACTTTTAGCAATGACAACAAAAAACACAGACAAAGCAATGTTGGCGTTTGGGGAAAGTCTTTGAATGTCACTGAAAGGCCCAGACTCTTTTGAAAAGCTGCTTTCCATTCAGCCTGACAGAGCCTGAATGGATCTTCTAGACTAAAGGAGTAAAATTAAAACCAATTACAATGGGTTTATTATGCACCCATCTCTAATATGTCTTCTTTATCTCTCATGTATGAAAGCCCACTTTGGCCACATAAAAAATGCAGTTGTAAATAATAATTACAACATAAAAAGTCAACACTGTGAGATACTGAGTAATAATTATGAAATAAGAAGTTGAAATTGTGACATACCAAGCCATATTTATGAGACAAAAAGTCAATATTATAACATAAAAATCAATTATGAGAAAAAGCTGAAATTATGACAGTCAAATGATCAAATATAATGTCACTATTTTGACAGAAATGACTAGTACCACTGTCGTAATTATGAGGTATGAAGTTGAAATGGTGACAAAAACAATTACCACATAAAAAGTCATTATTATGACAAAAGTCAACATTATGAGATACTAAGTCATAATTGAGATGAAAACTCAAAATGATTAAAGATCATTATTATGAGATAAAATATCAACATTACAGCATTCTGTCATAAAAGACAAAATGATGACAAAACGTCAATTGAGATAAAAGACCAAAAATATCATAATTTTTAGAGAAATTGTCTAAATTATAGCATAAGACCAATTATGACATAAAATATTACATTGTTACAAAAAGTCAAATTTGTGAGAAAAATTATGAGATGCTAAGTCATAACTGTGATTAAAAATTGAAATTATGAAAAGTCATAATTATGACAGTTAGCAAAATGAGATAAATTTAAATTATGACATACTAAGTCATTATGAGAAGTCGAAAGTGTGACATAAAAAGTCAAAATTATGAGATAAAAATCACAGTTACATCAGTTGTGATGTAAAAGATGAAATTATGACCAAAAAGTCATAATTGAGATAAAAAAACAAAATTATCATAATTATGAGATAAAATGTCAAAATTATAGCATAAAACCAATTATGGCGTAACATTAAATTATGACAATGTCAAAACTGTAGGACACATTTTGAGATACTAAGTCATAATTTAGATAAAAAGTCAAAATGATTCAAAATCATAATTATGAGATAAAATGTCAAAATTACGATATAAAACCAGTTGTGGCATAAAAGACAAAATTATGACAAAAAGTCAACATTATGAGACACTAAGTCATAACTGAGATAAAAAGACAAAATTATCATAATTATGAGATAAAAAGTCAAAATTATAGCATAAAACCAATTATGACGTAACAGATTAAATTATGACAAAAGGCCAAAACTGTGAGATACATTATGAGATACTAAGTCATAATTGAGATAAAAATTGAAATTATGAAATAAAAGTCATAATTATGACAAAGTCAGCAAAATGATGCTGTCATAATCGAAATTATTACATACTAAATCATTATGAGATGAAGTCGAAAGTGTGACATAAAAAGACAAAATTATGAGATAAAATGTTGAAATGTGACTTTGTATGTCATAATTTACTTCCAAAAAGTAAATTAATAATAAAAGTATAATTATGATCTCCAAAAGCATGATTTTTTTTCTTATGTGACTGTGCACCATCTGTTCAAAAGAGGAGGGTGGTAATTTACCATGCTTTACAGTGTGGGAACAGCAGAGTTTATAGGTGTGAGCTAGATAAAGCAATCACACCCAAAGGCATTTATGAGGAGTGAAAAATGGGAGATACCATTCCCTGTGGACGTGGAGTCAATGCAGTCATGCTCTGTGTCTACTCCACAGTTTGATTGGGACGCCTCCCAAACCCGGGATAACAGTGTAATTAACAGGGACAGCTGCAGATACGGTCCCTCTGTCAGCAGCCACAGCAGAAACCATCCACTGGGCCTGGGCCCAAATCAACTTCTAAAACCATAGAAACCGTTCACAGCCATATCAGTGTCTTGTGCTACAACAGGTGGTCCCTGAAGTCCCCAATTCAGCCTCCCCCCTTTGTCTCAAGTTTGCTGCCTACCGCTCACATTAGACCTGCGGACGCTCGCGTTTATTAGCGAACAACTCACAAACTTCCTCTGCTTGGTTTGTGTTTTTCGGACCAAGGTAAAATCCCACTTACGGACCCAAACTTGTCTCTGTCAGAGCAGCGGTATCACATAAACCCTTGAGGCTTTGGAAGCGGTCGCTGTAGTGCTTATAGGCTCTCAGATGGTTGTCTCAGGCACCTGGAAAAGGAGCGCAGTAAAAATAACAGGGAGAAGGAGATAAACCGAATGAAGGGATGAATGGAAAAGAGGAAGAAGGATCAGAGAATGGGTCAGTGGGATTTGTCTTGTTTTCTCACACCATGAGTTAACCAGCATGCGTCTAAAGAGTTTCAGCTATGTAGCTTTGGCTCCTTCAGTCTTTCTCATCGACTGGATCAAATAGAACAGATTCAGCTGTGGCCTCCGATCCTGTCCCGCTGGAATTGCACAAATGTTGCCACTTGGGCCGCGATGTCACTCCCACCCCCATCCGCTAACCCACTCCAGCTGATTTCAAAAGAAACCTGCTGTCGGTTTGAAATGGTGCTTAACCAGTGGTTCTGCTCCACAAAACTCTCTGATGCCCTGCTATCTTGCTAAAAATGACTCAGCCAGTTGCATGCACATATATGCATGACAGTGCATGATGCTTAGTTTTTATGGCAGGGAAGTGTACTGTACACTTCATACTAATCAATAGTCTTTAAAAGTACAGGAGAACTTTCCTAATGAGCCAAAGCTTGTGGCATTTAATGCAAATATAAAATGTCACTGTGTTGTTATGAATGTTAATGATCTCTGATTGTTCTGTTTTACATCCATGTATCATAAATTAGGCAACAATGCTGCAAAATTTCTCAACAGTCTGCTCACTGTCTAATAATATCTCGCAAATCAAAAGCTTTTTGTAAAGGCCAAGCATGTGTTTTCCTCAATAGGTTGAATACTCTATGAGCCATTACCACAAAAAACAAAACATAAATAAATATATATTATACGACCTATAACCATTTTCTCTTTGGCAAGCTTAGAATGACAAAGCTTAGTTTTATCATTTAATATATAATATAATATAATATAATATAATATAATATAATATAATATAATATAATATAATATAATATTATATAATATTTGGACACGCTTGACTGAGCTTATGTTTCCCATGATCTTAAAGACCTGCAGATTTTGTGCTTTAAAACAAAATTTAGTATTAGCAATGTAAAAATACATTTTTATCAGGATTCTTTGATAAATAGAAAGTTCAGAAGAACAACATTTATTTGAAATAGAAATCAATTGTAATGTCACAGGTAAAAAGTCTTTACTGTCACTTTTGATTAATTTAATGCATCTTTGCAGAATTAAAAATGAATTTCTTTCTTTCAAAACCTCCCCTAAAACTATATAGGCAATTTATATTTCTCTACAAAATGAATTTCAAATATTTAAGCAATTTCTGAAGGATCATGTGACACTGAAGACTGGAGTAATGGTGCTGAAAATTCAGTTTTGACATCACAGGAATAAATGACATATTACAATGTATTCAAATAGAAAATAGTTATTTTACATTGTAGTAATATTTCACAATATTACTGTTTTTACTGTATTTTCGATCAATTAAATGCAGCCTTGGTGAGCATAAGAGATTTCTTTCAAAAATACATATATAAAAAAAATCCTATGACCCCAAACTTTTGAATGATAGTGCACATATTTATGTATTTATTTTTTTTGAAGCATTCATGCAAACTCATTTGCGCTACAATGCTTTTTTTAAAAGTTTCTCACGAGAATGAACAGAGTGAGCAGAGCTGGAATATAGACAAAAAATTCACTCGAATATAAGATTTGATTTGTTTAACAGTTGTAAATAATTTGTACATATTAACGTTTGTCTTATGTAGAGTTTGATGCTTTTATTATTATTTTAAAAATATGTGAAATAATTGTTACAGAGTGAGTGGGTAAAAATAGAATAGAATAGAATAGAATAGAGTAGAGTAGAATAGAATATGGCTTTATTTAATCCATTTTAAGCTGCGTGTGAAGCCACTGAGCGTTAGCTGTGACCTTTTGTGATGTGCTGTTTACTGTCTGTGTGAATTTCCACTCTTATGACAGATGTTTTGATGTGAATGGAGTCTGTTGTGGAAGGCTATTAACTCTAAATAAATACTTCACAAGACTATATTATTGTCTGAAGACTGCCAAGACATTAGGAGATATGTTTTAATCATTCAACATGCAGCCATACATTCACTTTAGGTAATTGTGAGGAGGTCTTGTTTCAGCTTGTTTAATATATTGAGATCATGTGAGTTTCAACTGCTCTCGTGTACTTGGCTGTCTGAGTGTAGAGTTTCCACCCACTGTTTTCCAGTCCACACATACTGTATGTAGTTCACATCTTCAGCTGTCAACATGAGCTGGATGTCAGACGAGTGCATTTAAATTAAAGGATTTGAAAACACTTCACCCTGTCCACCCTGTCCAACGCCAGCCATTAATTAGTCCTTACACAAGTCAACAGGCCGGTTCTCATCACCTTTGTCAATATATCCATGGATTAGAAATCGGGTCCATCTGGTTGACTTGTAATTGAATGCATGGATAAGCTGTTTTGTCTATTGGAGTTTCCTAAAAATTAGAGTTCCTAGGAATTGTAAAATGTTTTTTCGAAAGAGAGAAACTATGAAACTATTTCCTACTCTGAAATACAAGAACAATGTGCTTTCTTCAAACTAACACAACTAAAACTCAAATACTCTCAAAATGTTACCTAAACAAGCACTTTTCCTGTGTAAAAGAAGTACATTTTAGCATATTTATAAGAGCATTTATTATGGAAATAATATACTTAAGTACATGTTATTTAAATAAAATGTATTATAGTTTAAATTTATATTTAAAGCAATTAGTTGAGTTTTGTCATTTCATTATTACTTCTATCGTCTTTGAAATATGGTTAAAGTGTGCTGAATGTAGTTTCAAGAGATTTAATATTTCTTGAAACAATGCATTCAAACATTTATATACTTTAAAATATACTTTAATGTCATTTCTATTGAAATTTGTGTGTATTGAAATATATTTGTAATTGGGTCAAAGACAAAAAGTGGTTTTCAAGCGTCAAAACAATAAAAGTTTAATACAGTTTTACATTTGAATGGCGAAGGAACATTATTTCACACATATTTTGACATATTAAATTCACAAGTTATTGAAACATTAAAGCAGACACTTGCATTTAATATGCTTTTTATGTAAATCACTTTTGTGAATGTAAATTGATGCGGACACCAAAATGGGACATCTCAGATTTTTAATGATGAAATAGAAATTTATTTAAAATGTATTAAGTTTAAATATAATATTAACACATTATAGTTCAAATGATATAAATGTAATTTAAATAATAATAAATATATATTAAATATTTCAGTGTTACTGTTTTTTACTGTATTTTTTAACAAATAAATGAACCCTCGGTGAGCATAAGTGACTTCTTTTAGAAACATTAAAAAAATACTAATTATTCCTAACATTTGGTAGTGTATAGATGTACTGCGTAGTAACCCATCTTTTATACACTAGTGGGTTCAAGTGTACTACAGGTAGTAACTAAATTTTTATTTTTTTTAATACAGAGATAGTATATTAAAAGCACATTTTAGTTTATATAGATTATCTTAAGAAGAACTAAAGTATAATTTTTAATACATTAAGTACAAAATTAGTGCGTGAAAATAGAGCACTTTAAATGCATTATGGAAGTGTACTTTTTTCGCCTTTTTAAAAAAGACCCTACTGCATTGTTTGTTTTACTTCCTTTTGAGTATTACTTCCAAAATATTAATCAATGAAATATTAATCATGACTGCAAAATAACTGTAATTACATGGTTAGAAGTAGTCAGTAGTATGAAGCACTGGGTTGCAACATGCTTTACTCGGAATAGAAGACTGGAGGAACGACAATCTCCAAATACTGAGCTTCATAAATTCTGTTTGCTGACAATTAAACTTCATTACCAATAGATGGCAGCAGAGTGCATTATGCACACATGCTCTCTTTCTGTCTCTCTGGACTTCTTCTTTTTTTTTTTTTAATAACTAATTAAATAAATAAACATAACAACAGAAACAAAACAGATGCTTGTGACTCATTAATAAATTATGGTTTATTACACGTAGTTTATAGAAAGTTGTAATTCTTACACATGGGACTCATTCTTATTAGACGCCAAAAGGCTTAAATCATGTAGGCCAAATGGATGGCTTAATTATGTCTTTGTTATTGTAAGAACGTTATAATGAAGGTGTACACGCAAATAAAGCTAATTATTAGCAATCTGGCAATATTAAACAAAAGTAAAACAATTGAGGCGTAGGCTGTAATTTCTGTTAGATGAGATGCCTAAATGGCTTTCTAGTAATTGGTTTTCAAGCCCAAGATAATCCTATTTGAAAATACCCTCAAGGTATTTTTGTCTTTCTGAGATGCCTGTGCAAGTACTGATTTATGAAAGGTGTCTGGTGCATTGTGGGCCTAATGGGTGAGGCCAACAGCTCCGACAAGACTGCGGTGGCTTGCCGGATGTAGCACAATAGGTTTTGATGCTGGTATATTTTAATGGTTAGGGAGACATGTCAATATGCCAGCATTTAGACCGTCACCTATCATTGTGTTGTTCTATGCAACTCACTTTCAATATTGCTAGAGAACAAAAAATTGATAATTAAAGGAAAAAAACAACATGCAAGATGAAGCAGGCCCTTGTGAAAAAGAAGTACACTTAGCATATTTTTAAAAAGAGTACTTATTTTAGAATAAAAAAATCACTTTAAAAGAATATACTTAAGCATGAACTGAGTGTAATTTTTTCGGATACTTAAATACATGTTATTTATAATTAATTGCAAATGAATTATATATTATATGCAATTAGCTGATCTTAAGAGTGCTTTTTGACCCACTTAAGTGGGACTAAAGTACATTTTTATATGTAATTTTGGTCACACTTTATTTTAAGGTCCAGTTCTCACTATTAACTACAACTTTTGCCTCTATAAACTCCTAATTTGCTGCTTATTAATAGTTAGTAAGGTAGTTGTTAAGTTTAGGTATTGGGTAGGATTAAGCATGTAGAATATGGTCATGCAGAATATGTGCTTTATAAGTACTAATAAACAGCCAATATGTGAATAATAGGCATGCTAATAAGCAACTAGTTAACAGTGAGAATTGGTCCTTATACTATAGTGTTACTATAATTTCATAATTCTGCTGTCTTTAAAATATAGTTATAGTGTACTGCTGAATGTACTGATAAGCATTTATGGTAAAATAAAATATACTTTAATGTAATTTCCAGGTAAATATATTTATAATTGCACATTTGGAAAGATAAAGTAGCAATTTAGTACATTTGAAATGTATTAACGTTAAATGTAATATCGAAAAACATGGTTCAGTTACAATTATAATAAAGTACTGTAAATGTGCTTTAGTTTGATAGTCAACACATCAAAATAAGTGTACTTCTTTAAAGCATGGCAAAAAAATTATTTCAAATTTACTTAAAAAAAAACTTAAAATGTGTATTTTTGAAGTATACTTAAAGGCATAGTTCACCCAAAAATGTAAATTCTGTCATCATTTACTCATCCTCAAGTTATTCCAAATCTGTATGAATTTCTTTCTTCTGTTGAGCACAAAATACAAAAAATGTTGGTAACCAAAAAGTTGCTGGCAGCCATTGACTTCCATAATATGGAAAAAAAAATCCCTGTAAGTGTGTTAAAAACAGTCATGAAAGTATTCATGAAAGATAAGTACACTTAAGTGGCCTTTTATTTCATTAATATTATATTACCTGCAAGAACAGTTTTTTAAAATGCATGCTTAAAATGTAGTACACTATAAGTGCACATTCAATACAATTAAGCACACTTCTTTTTCTTGCTAAAGGGAAGAGTGCAAGGATACTTGGCAGTTTCTTCAGGATTTACCTGTGGAATTTTAATCCTGCTAATGTATTACAGTTGGGGGTTTGGACTGCAGCACAGACACGCTCTCCAGGGCAGAAAGGTTTCTTATCTAGAGGAAGAGATATTGGAAGAGTAATTCAGACGGTGTGTAATCCACATATGTGTTTGTGTAATCCACACTAGATGAAATGTTGAACCAGGACACCTTATAGTTCTTTTGTTGCATGCTTAAGTTTTGCAAAATGGTTAGGTGTTTTTTGCTGCCGTCATGGAAACATCAGTAATGATCCCTATTCAGATGGGACAGGAGGGAGAGTGAAACTGCTGGTAATTGTGAGGGAACAGCTCTGAGCTCGTATCCGCCCAGGGTGTGAGACGTTGTGTGGTCTGTGAATTTACACCTGCCTCAGGCATTGGTGCATGGAGCTGCTCAAACCATTTCTATTGTATTCATTTTCTAAGCTCTATCAGACAGATAGACCACAAAGAGCAATTGCGACTAATTATGTAATGGCAGATTAGCACCTGCTAACGCCGTCGTTTTTTGGGATAAAATGTTTTAGAAGAGCTGTAGACAAAAAGAATTTAGGCTGTAAGCAAACTCAGGCTCCAGGTGTCATTTATACAGTCTGCTGTACGGTTTGAGCATCAGTGTCCATTTAAAATAAATTATCCAGTGGTAATTGTGTCATTTGAGAGAATAATGTAAGGGTTAAAATGAATTCTGTCATCGTTTACTCACCCTCATGGTGTTTCAAACTTGTGACACACTTTCTTTTGTGGAACACTGAATGTAAATGTTTTCATGCTTATCTGCATGTCAGTTGAATTAAATGAAAATATGTTAGTTTAAGTTTATATGAAATACAATTATTGGAATTTAAGAGTGCTTTTTTAATCCACTTAAGTAGGATTTAATACATCTTTATATTTTATATAGTTATTGTCTTTGAAAAATGGTTAAAATGTATTTCAGAATATACTGACAATCATTTATGGTAAATTTTATACTTTATTTCTGATGAAAGTTGTATATCATGTTTTTAAATACATCCGTAAATGATGAAGTTTAAATTGAGTAAATTTAAAATATTAACTTTAGATGTGATCTATAATATCAGCGGCAATAGCTTTGTGAGCAGCGCACTAACATACAGCGCCATATGGGCATCCCGAGTTCGAATCCCAACTTGAGAACTTTTCTGGGTCACACACCCCCATATTTCTCTCCCACTTCACTTCCTGTCAGTTCTGATCTGTCCTATAGTAATAAAGTCGAAAATACCAAAACTAAATCTTAAAAATAATTTAATATGTAATATAACACCCTTGTAATCAAGTACTTCACATGTGCAACACATCAAAATAAGTGTACTTCTTTAAAGGGATCGTTCACCCAAAAATGAAAATTTTTGGCACCAAGGTGACACAGAGGAACCAAATTGTTGAATAAAGTTTTTTGTTTTCTTTGCGTACAAAAAGTATTCTCGTAGCTTCGTAAAATTAAGGTTGAACCACTGATGTCACATGGATTATTTTAACGATGTCCTTACTACTTTTCTGGGCTTTGATCATGGTAGTTCTCTTGCTGTCTATGGAGGGTCAGAAAGCTCTTGGATTTCATCAAAAATATCTTAATTTGTGTTCCAAAGATGAACGAAGGTCTTATGGGTTTGAAACAACATGAGGTTGAGTAATTAATGACAGAATTTTCATTTTTGAGTGAACTATACCTTTAAAACGCCAACAGATTATTTAAACATAAATATTTAAAATGGACTTTAAAGTAAAACTTTTAATTTGACATGATTACAAAATGCACTTTTTAAAAGCGCACTTAATTGTGTTACAAAACAGAAATGAAAGTGTCTCTCTTTAACTACACTTAAGTAGCCTTTTATTTCATTAAGATTGTATTATATGCAAGTACAGTTTTTTCAAAGTACTCTTAAGATTTGAAGTGCACATTCAGTACAGTTAATCACACTTCTTTTTTTTACCTTTAAGTGTAAATACATAATCATTTCTGTTCCAAAAGGCAATACTTAAATATAGTATAGTTTCATTTTACTTCACAAAAGAAATGCGATTAGCATATACCAGAAAATTTTAGAAAGATCCTGTTGAGTAGAACTAGAGTGTTTTTCTCATTTTCAAAGTCAAATTTTATTGACGAATTTTTCCAATAACAGACAGATTTCAAACGTTCATTAAATATACTAAATATCATATATATATATATATATATATATATATTCATAAATATCATTTGCCATGTCGTGCAAACAGGTCATGAAACAAGTATTATTGAGACAAGAAAGACTCCATCTGTCTTTGATCAATTTGTCTTGTTAATAAGTCTGGAGAGGGAGCCAGGCAGACTTTAATTTCTTTAATCCTCATTTGGAACATAGTATAAAAAGACATGACATTTCTTCAGTCTATCTGTCTGTCTGTTTTTATTTTCAGTACTAATTATTATGACAAAGGCAACCTGTTCAGGCTTCAATTACGTTTATCCAATTTTCAGTTTTAATTTTGTCTTAGTGCCCCATGACATGAATTCATTGTACCATGGACTGAAAAATGATCAAAACCTAATTAAACCACCGACCTCCAACAATATATGCAATTATCCAATTGAGGAGCTGTTCTTTATATAAAATGCCATACTATTCTGACTGTCTTATGTAAGTGCTAATAATAAGCTTTCATTATTTCAAAAGCAGTCAGCCTTTGTGTTACAAGTTTTATAATATTCTGTTCCTAGTTCTTTAATGGTAGTTCATACTCAGATTTTTTTTTTAATGTTTTATTGGATGTAAATTAACAACACTTATGTTTGTAAATCCCAACACTATTTTTCATAAGCTACATTTATTTACATTTATCTACTTTTTTTGTAAACTGTAATGTCAGAAAACTTTTAAAAAGACGTTAAAACTGAAATTAAATTAAAACTGAGACATCAAACTGTATGATACGCAAACATTTCATTTTGTGATTATATCTGTCAGTGAGTCTTAAGAGGCTAATACAGATTATCACAGTGCCTTTGAGTATCCAAATGTTTTTTCTTTGTCTCTGAAAGCTTTACATTCACTTCAAGGTAATTGAGGCGTCCCGGCTCTTTTGCATGGTGTCGCGCTTGAATAAAGGCCGCATGCTTCAACACTCTTTGAGTCATTGTTTGAGTGCAATGCTTGGTTTAAAATGGTTTAAAATGGAGTCCAAATCAATAGGTTTTCCTGCTGGTGCTAAATAAATGTCTTGCTTGATTTCCATTAGGCCACATATATTTTATTCACGCTGGTTTAAGACGCCAAAACTAAATAAATAAAACCAGTTCTTAAGATAAAACTACTTGTGTTTGAAGGTGCATTGGATTCATGTATATTGTAAATGTGTTTTCTTTTCAGTTCATATGTGTTTTGAGAGGTAAACATAAGGGAGCAGCAGATGTTTACCCTGCAGTGGGATATTGATTTGTAGTGCTCAGTGGATCATGAGTGTGAGCACAAATGCACAGATTCCACTGCTTTTACTTTGTGTGACAATTCATTTTTAAAGGATGCCTCACCCAAATCCTGTTTCAAATGCTGATCCGTCATGCCAGAAAGCTGTAATTATATGTCATTTTCACACTATTGTTTAATTTCATTGCATTGTATGTATGTCCTTTTACACTAAACACCATATTTGCATCTGTACAAACTGGTTTTACTTGCATGGTATATTATATATGAAAAAAAAAATGCATCTGGCAGTAGACAAGAATAACTATCTGTCTAAGAAAAGTTTTTGTCCTGTATTTCATATGCTTCATGTGTATTTGTGCAATGCAAGTAAATATTTCGCTTTATAAAGGTGAATGTATGTATTTATGTTGTACTATAAAAGAACGTGTTTTAATGTAAAACTTTTTTTTTTTTGGATATGCAATTGACTAGTTTTGTCATGATAGAAATGTACTTTAATTTGTGTAATGTCTATTTTTCCCCAGGTTTCATATGCTGCATGTGAAGGAGAATATGAAGGAGAAAGAGAATATATTTGTTGTTATTATTATTAGTAGTAGTAGTATTAGTAGTAGTATGTATTTTTTACATTTATAATAATTTGTTTATATATAAAATACACATAGTAATAATAATAATAATAATAATAATAAATATGTGTGTGTGTGTGTGTGTGTGTGTGTGTGTGTGTGTGTGTGTGTACCTACTTAACCATATTTTGGGGACAAATTTGTACCCAAAAGTGAGCTAAACCTGACAAAATCTCCAAAAACCTCATTTGTAAAACTAAAGTAAACTAAGTTTTTGTTTTTTGTTTTTGTTTTGTTTTTTTTAATTTAAAAAAAAATGCATAAAGTTTTCTGTGAGGTCTTGAGTTATTAGCTTGTAAAATCTATAACTATCTGTATATAAATACAATAGTATTGTTTGTTGTTATATATTTTTATTATAAATATTGTTAATATAATATTCTAAGAACAAGATAATATATATCGAACAAGTGTTTTAATGGACAACCAATTTGAATATTTGTAGATAATTTTGCTATTTTGGGTAATGTCTAATTTTGTTCCGAAAGAAACGTTCTGTAAAGCAATGCCATTTACACAGAGAATTTTTTTTTAAAAATCCTAGCATGGGTAATTTCTGGTTTGTTTGTTGTCTTGGATGAGGTGCAATGGGAGCTATAAGGTTGCAATAAATGTAAACCTGAGCAAGCTCCCCGTTGCGTCTCTCCAGAGGGATGGCTCTCATACACTTACGTAATCTTGGAAGCATTCCCTCGGAAGTACAAGGCACGGCACCAAGAATTCCCCCCCATTACAGGATAGTGAGTGGCACTTGATGGAAGCCCCTCCAAGACTGTAGGTCAAACAGATCATTGACAGGCCAATGAGAACATCTATATCTCTCTGCCTCCCGCGCTGTCACTTCTGTTGTTTAACGTTGCTATGGACCTGAGGTTGCGTTGCTATGTTACAAGGACATTGTGTTTTCGACCAGACCGGTGTCGTGAGTGCTATTTGCTTTCAAAGCATGGGTTATTCATAAAAACAAATAATCATTTATTTTAAGTTTAATGAGACAAAGCAAGCTACACCAGAAAAAGCTTGTTTTATAACAACTGCACTCTTACATACATTATATTACAGTCATAGACTCCCTTTTTTCAGAACACCACACAAATCTATTTACTCAATGGCTTTTTAGTTAATTCTTTTAAAAAAAAAAAAAAGTCCCAATTTTTCAGAGCTTCTGTACTTATTTATCTTTTCATCTGAAACTACTCACTGCTAGGTTTCGTCTCGTCATCTTACAACAACCTTTGACCCTTGACCTCTGACCTTAAGTGAATGGAATTCACAACAAAGATTAAAATTCCTCAAGGAGGTACATCTGCTCGTGAGGAACATGCTCCTCTCATCATTAAAATACTACATGTCCGAGATATTTTTTTTAATCACGTACAATACAGAGTCCATTATGTACACCCTCTCGTCTGTACCGATGATGAAAACAGGTATTCGTTTGGCTTTGCAACGTTTTCCCGTGAGCGCAGTGGAAGTGTTTAGCTCCTCTTTTGTACTTCACTCTAATCATGCAGTGGACAAAAGCTTTTAAACAGTTGGTCGGTTCAGCGACAAAGTCTCGACATGTTATCGCATGAGTCCTGGTCCATTGTGAGGCTCCTTTCCTCGTGAAGCTTATTCCTATTCTGTCCTTTCAGAAACCATAACAAGTTCATTGCGGGGTGATGATGCCTGGGGTTGGCTAGACAAGAGCTTGAAATTCGGGTTGTGTTTTTCGGAGTGCTAGATGCTAGGACTTCATACTGGCCGGTCCACAGCATACTGGCAGGGGCTTAAGTTGGACACAGGGTTCTGCACGGCCGGGTAAGCGAAGTTGGCGTGCTGTTTGGCCTTGAGCCGGAGGCTGGCCAGACTGGAGTTACAGGTGTCTCTGTACATGTACGGACTGGCCGTGGTGGCATAAGGGCAGGTGGCTGCTGACACCGCCGCAGAATTGAGGGTGGGGCTGTTCAGGTTGTTCAGGTTTCCCAGGTTGTTGAGGCCTGAGCCCGGCACCCCTGCCACCGCCGAGGGCACCATGGAGGAGGCCATATTCATGGAAGGGATGGAGCTGGGCGGGGAGAACATTGGCTGGGACGACAGCGGGCTTACATTCATGGAGTTAAAGAAAGGAAAGCTTTTGGCTGATAGCGGGCTGCTGGCCAGGCTCTTAGTGGCCCAGTTGTTGTAAGAATAACCCGAGTACATGTCGTCGTACGGCTGCATGAGTCCGTTGAACTGGGCGCCGAAGCTGTTCTTGCACAGCTCGGCTTGCTGGTTCCTTTCTCGCTTTCTCCATTTGGCACGGCGGTTTTTAAACCACACCTGTTTGAGAGACAAAGAGGAAGGAGTTAAAAACAGGGCTTACAACCAATGCACATTTACCACAGTCAACGCAATTCAGTACAAAACAATACATTTGAATGCCATATTCATTGTGTGCTCCTAATATCAAATATAAAAGACAGAACTTTAATATTCCAATTTTTTTTTTTTAAATGTGAGATTTGAACAAGAAAAGTTCCGCCAGGCAGAATTTAAGTGCTTCATTTATTAAACTAATTTATTCACTTATGAGTTTCCCCAGTGAGAAATGTCATTAAAGAGCTTCCCTCACATTTTGTCAATTTTTTATCCTATTTTTAGGGGATATTGGGTGGATTAAAGTTTTAATGTGAAAATTTAAATGAATATATTTAATTTAGTTCTCTGAGAAATTATAAAGCTGTTTTCTTGTCGATCTTTTCCCTTTGAACGTGTTCACAGACTGTAATTAGTAAAGCTGGAAAGGAAAATAAGAAATTAAGAGCTCTTTTTAATTATTAGGTTTTAGCAGTGTAAACACCATCCTTTATACACAGTATGTAAATGATTTCCTTTAAAAGGAACATCCATTATATGACAGCGGCACAAAAAATGCTTTCCTCATAACTCTATAACTGATTAAAAATTTGAAATATGATAAAGACATAAACAATCATAGGTATTATGACTCAAAGTTACTGTCTATACAGTCAAACCAGAAATTATTCAGACACCAAATATTTTTTACTAGCGGGTGCAGAACACTATAGTTCATTTATGTAAGTGAGGATAGCAAAATAAAGTAAACTGTGACATATTATACCCAAAAATTCTTCATACAGTGGACTACCTGTAAAATTGATTAAAAAAAAATGGGACCAAAAATTAGATTTGACACTTTGACCTGACCATGTTTTGTTACATACCTTTCTATCAAAGTTATCTGACATTAAGATGAATTTGTTCTGACGCAGTTTAACTCTGAGTTCTTGTCATATTTTATAACCATTTTCCAAACTATAGTGAATAAACTGTGATAATGTGAGAAATGTTGAAGGTGTCTAAATAAATTTTGGTTTGACTGTATTTTAAAAAAATCTCAGATAATGATTGGATATTGCCGCACTTGTACTTGTGATTCAGCCTGTTTTCTGGGAATATTTAATGACATCTTTTATCCAGTGTACTGTAAATGATACCAGTTTATATTGGGAGAGAGGGAATACCCTCCTCTGTGAATGTTCCATTGACACTTCGGCAATGGTGTTTAAAGCCTTCCAAAATAACTGAATGTCAAATATAGTTCAGTGGTTGGTGTGTTCATTCTCTATATTTTTGGCATACAAGTATTTCATGATATAATAAATGGCTAGAATTTACTTCAAGCTATAAAGGTTCTTTATTGACATATATGATTCCATGAAGAACCTTTAACATCCACGGAACCTTTCAAATACACAAAAGTTCTTTAGATTATTAAAACATTCTTCACACTAAAAAAAATGGCTCTTTTAAGAACTGTTCGATGAAAGGTTCTAAAATGGATTATCTAGCATTGCCGTGGAACCAAAGTTCTGTTTAATTTAAATTCCAAGCCTTTTTTTTCCCAAAGGAAAATCGTGAGTAAATGGTTAACAAATGTACATTCATTCTCTCAATACTGATGTAATGAATATAAAAACCAGCATCAATTGGAGAAGAACCCTTCGTAGTCATGTTGTGGGGGGTTTTAAAGTATCCTGGGTCAAGCTGGCATCAGGTCAGGGCCATGATTTAGGGTTTGTGAGTTTATTAGAAGCACATACTCTATCAAATGCGTAAATCAATATGACAGCAGAAGCATGCGGAATATGTGGCATAAAGTTCCAGCTGGGATTACTGAAATACATGCACGGTTCAGGAGGCCACTGATAGACATTAGGAAAGGGGTATCTCTACCTCTGTTGTTCTTTCAAAATAACAACCAAGACTGTGTGCTATGTGACCTTTCCTCTGGCCAACATGAATTTGATCCATTAGATGCACACCAGCCAAGGAGGTAGCGATTGTATTGTCATCCATCAGAATGGGCGCCCACCTGCTCTCTTTGTGTGCTTCACCCATCAAACTTCTGCTTTTTATTGGAACAGAAGGTCACAAAACTTTTCTAGCCTTTTCTAAGCAAACTATTGTTCACAAATCTCAATATAGCAGTATTCTGGAAACAGAAAAATAAATATCACCGCCAATACCAAAGCCGATGTCTTGTATTTGAGTGTTCCTGAAAATCCTGGAATAACCCGGGCCTATAATTTATGTCCCGTGGTTCAAAAGGACGCCTTTTCATGACACACAGTATCCAAATGCACCATAGTGACAGCATAGTGAGCATAACTTCTTATCTTTGTCAGTCAGCGTGTCAAATCAGTGTGGTTTTGATTATAACATCTGCAAATTTTTCTGAAACGCAATGTGCCGTAGCTCTGCTGTGGTTTAGCTTGGCAGGGACACGTACCCGTACTCTTGCTTCTGTGAGGTTGGTCCACACAGCGATCTCCTCTCTCGTGCTCATGTCAGGATAGCGGTTTCTCTGAAAGGTGGCTTCAAGTTCCTGGAGCTGCTGGCTGGTAAAGTGTGTCCTTTGCCGGCGCTGTTTTTTCTTTAAAGAGCCGTCCTCTGGGTTCGACTCATCTGTGTGGTTCTGATGGGACTTCTCTGTGTCTGTATGGGTCACAGGAAAATGCATTAATTAAACAGATACACTCTTAAAAAATAAACTGGCATCTATGGTTCCTTGAAGAACCTTTACATTGTACAAAAGGTTCTATAGTGGATAATGTTATTTAGATTATAAAAAGTTCCTCAAACTAAGAAAAAAAAAATTATGAACTGTTCACTGAAATGTTCTTTGGTGACCCAAAAATGGTTCTGTTGCATCATTGCAAAAAAAAAAAATAAATAACAAAAAAAAAAAAAAAAAAATCTGTAACCTTTATTTTTAAGTGTGTATCACAAAATGCAATAGATTACAAAATAAAATAAGCTGCTGATAAACATATATGTGGTAAATATAAAAAGCACTTAGTTTCTGTTTGGCTTGAAAGCGAAACAAGATAAATTGCAGGGCCCAAAGTGTTTTTTGTATGTGTGATGAAAATCGTCCCACTGTGGTGTACAGTTCTGCAAATTGCAAATTCAAGACCCCACAGAAAGGGCTAAATTAGCTGGCCACATAATCCTGGGATCAGCCATTAGTGACAGGGCAGGTTTGGGGCTGTTTGGCAAGAGCTTAACTCTCTAGGAGCAGTTCGAACTAATCAGCAAGCTTTCCAGGACTCCGCAGGGCCTCTAGGAAAACCAACAAGACATCATGCTGCCATCTGTCAGTGGACAGATACCCTTTAACTCTCACAACATCATCCTTTAAGAAGAAGACGCAAAAATAAAATAAAATAAATGAAATCCTCAAAGTAACGAGATCAATATATTTTAAGTTAAACTGAATAAGAATTGAATTAAATTAATTTACTGTAAGAATGAAAGAAGAAATTGATGAGAAATCAGTGAAATTGTGGGGTTGTATCTGTCCTTTCAGTGAAAGGCCGAGTACAAATTAACGAGAGGAATACAGAACCTTCCGCTACATTTCTTCAGTCTCTTTGTTGTATTACTGACAACGTTTTAAATCAACTGATTTATTGTTCAGTTGTAGTTCGTTTTGTGTTAAATCTGAATATGTCGCGGAAATATTTTTGTCCATGAAAAACAGATAACATACAGGCTAAACGCCGTCAGAAGCTGTTGATTGAAAATAAGCTACACGTGTTCACTATTCGCTCAACATATCAACCAAAAACACCGTTCCATTAAATTAAATTTACTAAAATTATTTAGAATATTTTATTTTATTCCTAACGACTTTAAATTCTTGAATGGGGCCATGTTTTAAAATAAACATTTTTCTTCAAATAATAATAATTGGCCTAATAATATCTTTTCATAGGCTATTATTAAATGCAGTGTAAAGATGGCTAATGAAGATTTAAAATCTCTTTTACTACGAAGCATACACTTTTCAGAAATGTGATAGGCTTCTGAAAGAGTAAAAGGTCCAAATAAACCCATAACAAAGTAGGCTATAAATGAAAGGTGAAAATGTATGATTATAATTTAACAGCTTAATATAATAGTTTTTAACTGAGTGCCGTTCACTATTTTTGTGCTTTTCATTAGGCCTATTTATTAGTGCGTACCTGCTCTTTATGAGATAGCCTAGGCTATATGTTTTTTTTTTTAAATGTAAACATTTCAAAGCCACAAATTCTTCCGGGTATACTTATTAGGCCTATATCATCTACTGAGGTAAACTGCGATAAAACTTAAAATATGGTCCGAATAGTAACATTTTGGCTTTTTTTTTTCAGTATTAACAGACCTCCGCTACGATACAGGTTCAGCATTATAAAAATGCACGTAAACACTAAAATGTCTTTGCTCATTATGTTAATGCATTTTAACAATCACCCTCATTTTTGCACCGACCTGTAACGCGTTAAGTTATGCAATTTAACATAGCCATCCTATAAGCCTATTAACAGTAATTTAAGTCGATAAATAGACGTTTTTTCCTAGTTTGTTTAGGAAAACATAATCCTCTGTCATGCAGTGTCTCAGTGAAGTGCATATCTTCTTCAGACCTTTGCTCTTTTCACAGGTGTTTAGGTTTATTCGCATAGGCCTACTGACTGAATCATTTGGATACCAAATTTGAGGCACAGAAATGAATAATTTATGCACCGTTCCTTCAGCACGTGACTGGCTAGCCAGGATCTTCTCCTTCAAATGGCGACTGTCATCAGTACACAATGCACACAGAAAGACTGTCCAACATCTGTAAGTGGTAGGCCTAGATTCAAATGACCCAAGATTATTCAAAACTACAACCAAAGATGTGGTGCTGTTATTATTAGACCAATTCAACTTGAACGCGAATTAACTGGGGAAGAACACGATGTGCTCTAAATCTAAAATACCCAACTGCGTTCAGACGGTTCAGTCGTGCATTTGGGTCAAGCAAAATCTGTATGTTAGCTATAGCCTATAGACAGATGCAACTTCATTTTAAGTAAACAGTCTCGAATACGTGAATGCGTTTTTGCGTGTTAATTAAACATGAGCATGAACTGACCACTGTTGTCTTGACCTTTGCATCCCGGATCGTGCTGAGGAGTCCCGGAGTCAGACAGAGACAGTGCCGGGCTGCGGGCCTCACTGTCCGCTAGAAGGTTAAAATCCATCACCTCGACCGCCAGGCTCTGTGAACAGCAGCACAAAATCATATTTACATTAATTATGATACACCAGTGATGATACACAAGCTCAGATAAAGCGAATACACATGAGACTGCATTGTTTGCTCAGGTTCACTGTGACGCATCTCATCTTATTCTGACTTGTGATAACGAAATAAAAGACACGAAATACTTTTATCCACAGATTTATGGATTTTGCATGTTCTTGTTAATCAGAATATACATAAAATATATATATAATATTAAAATATACCTTAAATATACATATAATATTATACATATAATATTTCACGACTGATTAGTGTCGCTTAGCAATTAATTGGAAACTCTGAGAACCCAGTTAATAGAATAGAAATGAACAGGTTAAACGGATGGAAACAGATTTGTTATAAGGTTGTAATGATGAAAAATAATTTTCACACTCTGACTGTCCGTCTATCATTTAAACAATGTTTTTTGTCAATAGATTTTCGATTATTATCATTATTAGGCCTGTTGTTATTAATACTGATTTATTTTTACTGGTAATTTTTGAAAGATTTTCCTGCGCAAAAATGGTACAAGCGAGATGAAAGCAGACTAATTAAACTTAAACACCCAAACCTAAGACAAATTAAACCTTAATAAATAAACCCACGTCCAGAATAAATCAGAACAGCTAGACAGGCAACAATAAACCGAATGCGCAATAAGAATTATTTGCATGTTTCATCATATCAAATGAGATGTAGTAATGAAGGCCAGCGCATTGCTTTGTGTTGCAAATCTTCAAAATGTCAGGTTGGGTTCATCCGTTTACAACTGTCTGAAGACGTTTTGGACTTTAGACACCGAGCAACCAACGTTCAGAATTACGTGAACCAAACAGCCTTAAATAACAGCCTCGTAATAGAGCCTAAAATAACAGCTAGTTTATTTATGTTACACCCTAGAGATTTAGAAACATAATCACTCTGTTACTGCGTCTTGGAATCTGTGATGTGACTGGATGAAGAGTGAAAGCAGATCAGAATTCAGCAAACGGCACCGAAACTCGCGCACCGAAGAGACGCCAAAACATGTGATTTCCTATATTTTTTAATTCACCTCTTTTGAAGGATTCATAAATTGTTAAAGGCGTGAAAGGTTGATATTTTATAAAATAAAATAAATATTAAAATTTAAATAATATTTTATATTGTCTTTTTCTTCACACTTTTGAACTCCAAATAATCTCTTGAGGAAATTCTTTTTTTTTTTTAATTTAAACTTCTTTATTATTACGAACTCTCTCTCACACGCTTAATCCCATTTTCCAACAACTATCATTAACTGAAACGTATCTCGTGGAGATACATGGACATGTTTTTACACTTTCTATAAATTAATCAAAAGCGAAGCGTAATCCGTATATTTCTACGTTCCCCATCTGAATAGCGCGTAAAACGTTTATAAATAAACGAGCGGATCGGTCAAGTCCACTTGCCTTCACAGAGATTAAAGGCCAATAATCATATACACGTTCAATTAGAATCTACTCTAAACGAGAGAATAAAAACATTGTTTAAAATTAACTTAAAATGCTAATCCACAGTGTGCGTATGCCATATAGGCCTGAATTTCCATGGCCTTTATTTTGATGAGCACGATGATATACTCTTATTTATTTACAGATAATCTATTATTCTGATTCTGCAGTAAATTTGAAACAGATTTTTTTTTTTTTTAATCAAAGGACGTTTGAGTGAGAATTAAGGCTAAATGAGCGCCCTCGCCCATATTTCTTTTAGTAACAGTGTCCAAATGTGCGCACCATGACAGCATTCAAGTTTAAGTGATAATTTTGATAATAATAAATATGTTTAATAACTTTCAGACCAAACAACATGTAATTTGTTTGCGCAATGCAAAGTTTGGCAACATTTCCGCATTATTCCTGCTCGAGAGTTATATAGTTGTGGATATTGGAGAAAGTTTTGACCTTAGTTCAGCACCTTAAGACCTGACAGCTCCCGTAACGACGCGCTTAATAAGTTCTACTTACAATGAGCGATATGAAATCAGCCATTATTCCACAGCGTAAATTATGGCCGCTTTTCCCAACATTATTTGAACATACTGTATTTAACAATAGTGTCTCAATACATACACCAGCCCAGTTATTCAGATCCCAGTTTTATTAATTAGTGGAATATTATTGAAAACTTTGTAAAATATTAATTAAAATGAATATTCATTATTATGATAAATGGAATTCCAGAACGTGATCACTTTTCTTTCTTTCTTTCTTTCTTAAACAGTTTTAAGTATGTAAAATCAATAAAACCTACTAAAACATGAAATCCTCCATCCATTAAGAAAGCGGATTTCAATAACAAACAAGTGCCATACTAGTGATCACGGAAGACCCTGACAGACCCTGAGGATGTAGAGATTATCAGTGGTGATAAATAGACCAACAGGCCAACATATCACTGATTTAGAACAATTTCTACACGTAAAACTAGTGTTTACTACCTTTTTCAGAGCCCCCAAATCACATTTCCAAGTATGTTTTGTTACCAGTTGATAAACAGTGATATTATATTACATGGTGAAAAATATGACAGACTATGTTTAATAGATATGTTGTTATCAAATTAAAATACATTCAAAATTAAAATGACAATAATTTAAATTGAAGAAAAAGTGTGTTCATTGTACATCAGACTGTTGAGTGATGTGCTGAAAACACTTAGGCCTAGATACTCAATATAACGAATACATAAAAGAAAACATTTGGATAACAAATATGTGCTTTACCAAAGCAGGGTGTCCTGTTAAATTATAATGATTTGTTTCAGTGCACAGGATGGCATGTCATTTGATTTCACAGATTTATGATGTGGCCTACAAAATACTATTAATTAATTAATATTCATCACAAAAATAAGAATTTTTGTTCATTCTACAATCAATCTTATCAAAATGTCATTTTTTAAAAATAAAATATAACCACTTTTCTTTTAAATCTAATTGATGTAACTTGCCTGGTAAGTGCAGGTGGCTTGTGGAGAGGCTACCATGAAAATGCAGAATTACAATCAGAACAATAGATATACTTCAACACATACCCAGAGTGACTTTGATAAATGGTTATCTGTCAGGCAGGCTGCTCAGATGCTGTATCCTTTGGCCAGAGCTATAGGTGACCTAAGCTGGTTATTTCATCCTAAGCAAGGTGTCAATGCACCCCCCACCCCTGCAAGGACTTGTGACATTATTACATTTCAAACTCTATCAAGGGTCCTCTAAGGATTGTGGGCCAACAAGGCCAGTGATCAAAGACTCCATGCAAATGCCACAGATGCACTGATAGATTTCTTAAATGTAAAAAATGGAGCGACCAAAAGGGAAAGTGACCAGGTTTTTCTGACCTTGGTTTATCTCATGGTTATGTATAGAACTGGCTTATGTAACCAATTGTCCATGAATATCCAAAGGGTTTATTTTCAAATTGTTAAAAGGTTAACATGGACTATAATAATAATAATTAGTCATTAATAATATTTATGATAATTTTCTATGCTGTTTTTATTTTTAATTGTAATTGTTGAATTGCTTCAAAATTTGAAATAAAGTTTGGCTCAAACTCTCTTCGGTGGCACACATCATGTTGATGCCATTTGGAGAAAGGAAATTTATGCTGCTTTTGAGATATTCGTCAGTGAGGGGTAGTTTATACACACGACATCGATCTCATTAAAATATATATATCTAATAAGAGAAGAGATAATGGAGGTAAAATCCTCTCGTTTTTCAGAAGATTGCTGGGTCCATCTGTTGGTTCGACAGAGGCAGACAGCACACATTTCCACGGGCTGCTGCATTATCTCAGGAATTATTCATAAACGCGTTTAGAATTAATTCCTTGGATTAAGAGTTGATTAAGATGTGTGTCACTTTGCTGTCTGAGAACTTATTAAGGGCCCACTCGAGCCGGCGGCAGATGGAATTTCTACCCAGTGTTTGTAGATGTTAATTTCTCCCCTCCTAACACCCATTTGCATTTGGCTGTGTATGTCAAAGCGCGGCTTTTCCTGCACGCACTGCTCTGAATATCCGTGTACGAGAAGATGCTCATCTATATGAGATCGGTCGTGTTTATTCCATTACACAGTACGCACGCACTGTGCACGTTCGACCGAGAGATAGCCTACAAATGTTTTTGGTACTGAAATGTGAAAACATCACACCCACAAAAATTCTTTTTTTTTTTTTTTTTTTTTTTTTGAGCAATTTTTTTTTTTAGAAAGTATACTTTATGTTTTTGACTAATTTTAGATGATTGCAGCTGAAGCAGAAGCATACTGTGTTTGTGTATTAAAGGCAATATGAGAAGACCAAACACAAGAGCGTCACGCACTGTTCTGTCTGTGTGGTTTAACCACACACATAAACTGTTTTTTAATTTAAAAAAATGTAATAGATATGTAATAGATATTTAGCTTTGAGATATAGCCTATATTTAGCTTTTATGGTTGAATTTTGAGCATTTTTTATTTTAACGATATTTAGCGTTTCTGTCAAATATTGTTGACAAAAATCAAGCATTCAACATAAACAAAAGAACTGCAATTTAAATATTGAAACAAAAAACAAATTAAGACAATAATTAAACCCAAAAATGAAAAAAGAAAGAAAAGAAGAAAAAGAAATGGAACCGTAACCGGATGCATTTTTGATCTCACGTTTTTGATACTCTGGCAAAAATGTTTCACTCAGTCTTGTTTGACTATTTGGCCGCATGTAAATTTAGATAAACAGGTGCGTTTGCTTGAGTATTTTTTACATTTTTTTGACGAACAGAAATGCCCCCAAACATTGGATAACACTTATACTAAATCGTTGCATGCCATTGTTCCTTTATTGCAAGCGAACTGTTTTAAAATCCTATCTGAGCATATTTATAAAATTCGTTTTTATACAAAATAACTGATCTCAGTTTGGCGCGGGTGGGAGTGTGTTTTTCTCTCTGGTCTCTTACGGCTTCGGAGCACCTGCCACACATCAGTTTGAGTATATTACATAAATATTTTCACTTAGCCTATAACAGACAATCCCGAAAAACCGTGATAGGCAAGCAATACAGAGAGAGAAATTCGGAGATATTTTGGCAGAGGTTTTATTTTACTATTGTTGTTTTTGTAATTCAATATATGAGTTGGCTGTATGACAGTTGTGTTTATATTAAAACGATACGTAAAAGTTTTAACCTACTAACCGCCGACAATTCAACAAATTTAGCTGACGGCACAAATTGGCTTAAACTGAACTTTAACAAAAATCAGTGTAAGCTTTTAGATTAACAACTAATTTAAAACATTATTTAAAGCCTTCACAAGGCGGCGTTTAATAATAATAATAAAAAATGTACCTGATAAAAAGATTTAAACAGAGTTTAAGTCAAAATGATCCTGAACTAATGCAGACATCATGTAGAAACTTAGGATCTTTCTCGGTTTTTCTGTGTCAGTGTTATCAAGTTGAACAATTGCTTCTGATCACCTAATCCATATTTTAAATAGTCTACTAAATAGATTAAATATTTTAACCGTAAAATAACAACTTAGTATTATAAGTAGTCTATTATAACCCTAAAGATATTGCATATTTTTTTAAAGTAAACTGTATCCCTATAGTTTACTATACATGCTGCACTTATAGGTTTGTACATTGGGTTCAGCCGGACATCATCACATCAACTTCAGCCCGATGATAAGCGACGCTCGCTCGCTCGTGTTTCTCCGCAGTCTCCGGTCAAAACTGATCTTCATGAGCGATGCATGTGCCACGATCCTTTTTGTCTAACACGACAGGTCTGGATTCAGGTAGCCTGTTTTTGTGAGACTGGAAGGAGACAACATCCCCACAGCTCTTCTGAGAGCACATATCATCAGCACCACTGTGATTTTTGTCATGCATCTACTCACATGAATCCCGGTCTAGTGGAGGTAATCCTCGAAAAATGTACAACTTTTGCGTACAACGCGTGTTAGCTGCTTTTCTGAAACGATGCAGTCGTCATGTAGAAAGTTCCTTAGGATGAGCAAACGAAAAGAGACAGCTTCCCCTTTCTCTCTCTCTTTCTCTCGGTGTTGTCTGTCATAAGTTTTTAGCGGAGAATGAAGGCTTGATCCCCATGCAGAGGGGGACTGACTTTATGCTAAATATCTCGTGCGACAGGTCCGTGGCAGAAAGGAATGCCCACCCCTTTGACTCTCTCTCTCTCTCTCTCTCTCTCTCTCTCTCTCTTTCTCTCTCACGATCTTTCTCACACATGCTCTCGCTAAACATACGCACAGTAAATCAGGACTTCGGTCAGAACCTTGTTAAGACTTAAAACACGAACATTCATTTATTAGTTATCGTGGTGCGTGGTATTATCTGTTCCTTTCTGCTCAGTAGCTAAATAGAACGTTTTGTCTTCTCAACATTCTTAAAATAAAGGTTCTTTATTGGAATCCATGATTATGGAACCTTCAAGGTTCTAAATAATGGAAAAAAAGAGCTTCTTCAGATTATTAGCTACAATGTTTTTTACAGTAAGAAAGATGGTTCTTTTATTAAAGAACTGTTTACTGAAATACTTCTGTGGCATCGCTGCGAAACCCCCCTTTTGGAAACTTTATTTAAGAGTGAATCGCTGTCAATATATCTATTTACAGTAGGCTAGCCTATTCATCCATTTAATAGCCTATAGAATACTATAAATAAAAAAAAAATATATAAACCAATTGAATGCTACACTGTAAAAAATAAGTGTAATTTTAACTGTAAAATTCTGTAAAAACGCTACTGAAAAAATATGTTAACAGCGAGTTCCTGTACTATATACAGGGAAAAACTGTAAAAGTACAGGAACTCGCTGTTAACATATTAACAGTTTTTTTTCAGTAGCGTTTTTACAAAATTTTACAGTTAAAATTACACTTATTTTTTACAGTGTAGCATTCAATTGGTTTATGTATTTTTTTTTATTTCATGTAATTTTACAGTAAAATTTATTTCATGTAATTTTACAGTAAAATGCTGTTAATTATACAGTTTTTAGAAGTAAAAATAACAAATCAATGTATAATTTACAGTCAAAAACTGTAAACTGATATTCCCAGAATTCCCTGCGTGACACACCACATTTGAAAGTATTTTGTTTAAATAATCATGTTTTTTAATAGTTATTGTTATCAGTTATGTACATTTGGGCTTTATGTTACATCTTCTGTTGTTTAATGAAAGTTTATTGCATTATTTAAGTATCATGTGTGTTACCATGATGGTGTTTTGTGTTTGCATGAATGACTCTGTGCACCTTCTATATATTAGTATATACTTCTACTTGTGGTGAAGCTACCTGGATTGAGCTTTGATTCTTCATGTGGCTTTCTCTTTTACCACCTGCATTATTATGGTGGTTGTCAGTATGTTAAAAATACAAAACAGATTTTAATAGCAGTGTGTGTTGTTGAATTTAGTGGTTTAAATTCAAATTTCCCTGTTTGTAAATTACAGTTTTATACTGTAATTTTTACAGTTTTGTTCTGTAAATGTGTTTACAGTTTTTCTGTATTTTTTACAAAATTATTCTGGCACAGCTGCCAGAATTATTTTGTAAAAACTACAGAATTTTTTTTTTGCAGTGTAGCTTAAAGCAGATGTGTACAGATATGACTCTTTCTTGAGGAGTTATTAGCTGAAGATTCAGATGGTTTTACTATTTTACTACATTATAAAAATGCAGATATTCCAGACTTTGAAGATGTCTATTTTTGTTGTATAGCCTACCCTGATGTCTCTTTAATACACAATGTAGCCTATAGATTATGGATAGATGTCATGCAACACTTTAAGTCAAACAATACTGCCCTCCTTGGGCAACATTGTTGAATGTGGATATGAACTTTCTGTGCTTCTTGAAAGATTCTGTATTTTCATTTTATTTAGAGGGTTTATGCTATTCTTGATCGCAAACAAGTTTAAATACCTTTCCAATAGTTCTGAAACACTGACATAGGCTACTGTAGTATTGAGGTTTATTGTAGGCTATATTTCTGTCAGAATCTTCCGAAGGACAGCAACAACGTTAGTTGCAATCTAACAATAAATATCTGTTTGGAAACCGCATTGCTTATTAATTTTCTTCATGAAACTGCATTATTGAAGCTCTTGTAGGTTGTTACAGGAGGAAAATAAGCCTGTGTTTATGAACTCTGAACGCCTCCGTCGTGAAGACATCACTCTTTCGTCATCACTGAAACTCAACCAACCCTGACTCCACAGAAGTCCCGCCCTATTTTGAACGCTAACCGGAGAATATTAATGTTACGACAATGATTAACATTCTAATTGGCTTTACAGTATATGAACTCGAAAAACTAATGCTAATGATGTGTGATTGTTTCCAAATAACGACATAATCTCTTTTAAATACACGGGAAGTATGGTCACAGACTCAAAAGATCATTGGCTGAAAACAGCTGTCAGTTGACAGGAAATATCAAGGTAGTGTGCGCCTGCACCATTTCCACGTCAGTAAATTTGCCTGTGGAGGAGATTACCCACCGGTGACAGAATATCTGTTTAGTGCTATTACAGAAAAACAGCAGGGCATGACAACACTACGTGGAGCTGCCTAAAATGTAAGCCTTTATTCGACGCAGTTATCGAGGCATTATTATTTGTCTGAACGCGTTTGGTAGCCTGCTAAACTAGTTAGCCCAATGAGTAGAAATGAATCTGAACGCCATTTTGGATTCGCTGTTTTAGAGTCAACAGCAGTGTTTTCATGTTTTGACAGACGCATACACGCAGAAAGAGAAACCAGCTCTTATAAAACATTACAAGAGGGCCACGAGGTCACATTTAACACGTTTATTTGTGCTGGTTAACAGTTGTAGTCAGTATGACAAACCGCTTGCTAGTTTGTTGACAGGTTGGTTAGCTGCATCATCAGCTTTGTTGTTTATTCATAAGTCTCTCTGTGTCTTCATTCATAGTCGCATCTCGAAGTAGAAGATATGGTGAAGACCGTTGAAGATACATGTTCATGATTTGCAGGTCGCTTAATATGTTATGTTTTGTCATTGACAAGCATTGCTAGCAGGCTCGCTAAGTTTATTGGCCCACTGATCAATTCAGCTATAATCAGTTCACACTCCTCATCAACTTTTATACATGCAGTGAGAAAGCCTGTGGAAAGATTGTTTGCAATGAAAGGATGCTGGTATTGTTAATGCTGTTCTGTTGGAGATAACGGATGTATAGCAGGCTGTCATGAAGAAGTGATCTGTAGCATCATGATGCCGGTTGTTAGTACGTGGCCATCATCACTGAATGATCCAGGAATATCTGCTTGCAAGAGATCATTTGTGCTTTTCTGTTTTATATAAATTTGTGTAACTTTCACCCAAACTTCTCTTCAGTATGTGTAGGTCTAGAGGAGGATGCTGTATCATGTAAGCAGTGAAATGCACTTAACTCTGTAAAGCCTGACATATACAATAATAGTCAGCTTGTTGATCCTTTACTCAAAATTTTTTAAAAAAAGAGCTTGTAAATAAGTGAGATCTTTTTTTTTTTTTTAAAGTATATCGAGTACTTACATAAAATGCATAAATGTCAGGTATGACTCTATATCTCCCATTAGTGTGTCTTAGTAAATATGATATTTAAATGCGTAGATTTATGATCAGAGCTCTGTAGAGAGGCAAAATAATCAGGTAAACCAAAGTTGCTCCAATCCAGTAAGTGTTCATCTTGAAATATTACTAACTTTATAAAAATCAGTAAGGATTTCACAGCCAAAAGACTCATGCGGGGATGTTTTTCGCATTTGCACTAAAAGGCCTTTTACTTGCTAAAAAGTGTAAGCTATCAATCAGATGACAGAAGACTGTTAGATTGTGTTCAGCAGAGTTTTGGTTATACTGAGAAATTTTATTTCTAGAATATCAAATGATCCTGTGGACTAATTTTTCTATATTTGCAAATGTACGTTAGTTATTTAAGTGAATGCTTTCATTTGGTATATTTGTAGCTTAATAACATACATCAGGATTTTGCCTTCTTGAGTGCTGATGAAAAATTTGCCATAGTGGATGCAATATACATAGTTGGAAAACTTTGAGAATCTCAGAGAACGTATTGGTAGTTTATGACTTTTTGATATGCAGGTTTGTTCACATATTATATTTAACACTGTGATGATGTTATATATAGCCATCATCGTGGATCATAATAGCATGGGTTAATAGGTTTCAGTTTCACTTTTCCAGAATATGAGCCAAATGTTTGTCTTTCTGCATAAACAAATAGATTTTTATGTGTGTTGGGGTTACTGTTTGAAGTTGCTATATAAATACATTTTCTTGTCATATAGAGCCTCATAGTTTTATATATCGTCTGTATTTCTATGTATTTCAAACATTATCATTTTTGAGAGACATATTCTTGCATCAACACGTCTTTCAAAATCATTGTGATTTCCGTTATGCCTGTCTTGCCCCCACAAGACACTATCTTGAATAAAGAAGTCTGAGCTGCTACTACCTGTCTGATGTTTTGCACAGAGATTACCTCCAGGTTTAAGCTCTGCTCTGTAACCTGTGGTCTAGTTAAGCTGTCTGACTAGGATGATCATATATAATGTGCATATGTCTCTCTTGCCATCAGAAAAACGATATATGTTTGATGTTAAGTTGGTACTTGTGAGTAATTGCATATTTCTAATTAAATCTTAGATTCACTATGGTGGACAAGAATATATACATTGTTCAAGGGGAGATTTCTGTTGTCGTTGCTGCTATCAAGAGGAACTCTAGATGGAGTACCCATACTCCTTTGGTAAGTTATCAAATTTAGTTTTATTATAAGCACATAATAGTTGTCTGAGATGTAGGGCCTGATGTCACATTAGATATTTGAAATGATATTCAGCATGGCCGTACTGGCTGCATTTTATGATTGTATGTTTCTCTAAATTCTGTAATATTTAAATTAGGCATGCACTGAAATTATACTATACTATTATAACTATAAAATTATAATTCTGTATTGTTTTGTCTGAAGAAAGTAAAGATAAAACATTAAAAATCAGTAGTTTTAAATGCAACAAGTGACTTTTAGGCATCACAACATTGTAATGTGCAGTATGAAAAATGTATATAAAAATGTGTTAAAAATATATGTTAAAAATATTTACTTTAAGTGATCGTTAGATAATGGCAAAGGTAAACTAAATGTGATAACAGGAGAAATGTATAGAATATCATATCACTGGTCAATGGAAAATCTGTAATATTGGCCATTACATTATATGGTATTAATACATGATGCATACTATATTTGAAATAACATGAAAATATCAAATGATATTGTTAGAGAAATCATAACATGTCAAATTCTCGCTAAATAGAATAATGATTTTTCTCGTTCTTTCACAGGATGAAGAACAGGACCCACTACTCAACAGCTTCAGCAACTTGAAAGAGACCCTCAATAACATAAAAGGTTAGACATGATCAAATTCAGGATTCCAGTAGATAAGTTATTAACTAAGTTATTGAACAAGGTGTTTGTACAGTTTTCTGTCATTTTGTAGTACATTTATATAGCCTCTTAATTTCGTAATAGCAACTGTTGAAATGCCCTTTTCTCCATCAGTCTAAATAATACAGATTTGGTTGATAAAAGTCCAAAAAAGCACAAACAAAATGATAAGTTGTATTTTGCGAAAGCACCATTTCTTCTTTTCCTTTATCTGAGACTAGAATGAAGCACGTCAGGCGGGATCAAACTAAACAGACTCATTTAGCATTCGCAAAAGTGCTTCTTTCCTGCTACAGAACGAAAGCATATTTAACCAGGTGTATGCTAAATTTCCTCTGAGAAAAGGGATGGCCTTTTCAAATCAGTCAATATTATCTTTCTCAATGTCTTACTCTTGGGCTCTTATGGCACCTCATAATTTTTGGGGTCCCATTGAAACTATGTCAGTGTTTGCTCATCTAGTTATACAAATGCCTCTTAATGAATAGGACAGCTAAGGTAAATGTTATGCTGTGTTTTTATGTAATTGTTCCTCTGTTCAAAAAGAAATGAATTCTTTCTTCTTTCTTAATTTTTTTTTAACTGATCTTGAATGAAAATTCCTACTATTTTATTTATTTTACTATTAAAATAATAATTTTAGTATGTAATGACATCTGATCGAAGCTGACTTTTGAAGGCAAGGTGAATCCCCAAATAAGCTGAGAGAACCTTTTCACAATTCCAGTTAATTATTATTATTTTTTTTTACTATAAATTACCTACTTATGTCCACAACAGTGACACCTACACTCTTAAAAATAAAGGTGCTTCAAAAGGTTCTTCACAGCGATGCCATAGAAGAACCATTTTTGGTTCCACAAAGAACCATTCAGTCAAAGGTTCTTTAAAGAACCATCTCTTCCTTACCTTTTTATAATCTGAAGAACCTTCTTTCACCACAAAGAACCTTGAAAGAAATGTTCTTTATGGAACCATTTAGACAAAAAGGTTCTTCTATGGCATCGTGAAGCACCTTTATTTTTAAGAGTGTATTGGTCTGTTTACAGAATTACAGTAGAATCTTTAGGGCTTGTGAGTTCAGGTAATTTTAATGAGTGTGATGATTGATTAAAACAAGCCCTTTAGACTGTCTTTTGGGTAAGAGGGGCACACACAATCTCGACTAACATGACTTCCCTTTGGTAGCTGAAAGTCCTGTTAAGCATGCCAGCCTGATTCATCATAGTGAATTTCAGTGTGTATTAGTGGAGGAGTGTGAGTTGATGAGATGTGCAGCAGCTCTCTACTCTGTCTGCATGTCGTCATGCCTCTGTAATGGAAGCCCTGGACAGGGAGTCCTCTCTCCGGAGAATAGTGCTGCTCGGAGATGGACAGCAGCGGCTGTGTCTGGACACAGGGAGAAATCTGCCAAACTCCCCCTCTGACCCACAGCAAAGGCCTTGTTAGTTCTCTTGCGCTGTTGAGAAAGTATTGACTTTCATTCACCTACTTCATAGTCTTGCATAGATGATGCTTGTTTTCCTAGGTACACTAACGTTCAAAGGTTTTGGGGTCAGTAAGATCTCTTATGTTCACCAAGGCTCTCACATAATCCTTCAGAAATCGTTCCAATATATATTTATTCTTATTATCATCAATGTTGAAAACAGTTGTGCTGTTTAATATTTTTGTGGAAACCAAGATCATTTTTTGGGATTTTTTCATGAATAGGAAGTTCAACAGCATTTATTTGAAACAAATATCTTTTGTAACATCATAAATGTCTTTACTGTATCTTTTGATCAGTTTGGTGAATACAAGTTATTTATTAAAAAAAAAAGTACTGACCCAAACTTTTGAATAGTACTGTATCTAACACATTCATTTGATTTACAGACTTTCTTTATACAGAGTATAGTGCACACATATTGTTTAATGCCTTTTCAAGAATGATAAAATAAGTTGAACTGGGGTCATATTATATTGCCAGTGTTTTGGCTTATTGTACTGTGAATTCAATTTATGTGTGTATCTCTTGAATGGTGTTGGATGGACTTTTGTAGCCCAGCTGTCTTCTTAATGAAAGCCTAGTAATTACATTCACATTGTGGCCATTTTATCTTAGCCAACAACAAAAGATACCGCTGAAGGAAATGTGGATTAGCCCCAAAGGTTTACTTGCCACTTTCACTGGCTTGATAAAGGTTTCATTCTCCTTCCTCTGCAGCAGTCGTTTGATTGGCAGGCACATGTGCCGTATGGCAGCAGAGTGCAGCTGGAAGTATATCATCTGCAGTTTAGGTTGGGTAAATATAGCAGGGAGGCTTGTCAACCCGAGAGATAGATTGTTCTGGGAAAGGAAGTGTTGTCTCTCGTTCCACAAAAAATGTGTTCTCTTCTTGAATAAGGCCATTTTTGTATTTATGAAGCAGAGTTTTCTGAATTTAGTACATCAGCAACATGTGTTGGCACTCATGCTACCTCACCTGTATGTGCAGTACACCTGATTCAAACAGTGAGTGTGGTTTTTGTAAAATGTGCTAAACAAGACTAAAGTTTTTTTTTTTTTTTTTTTTTTTCTCAGACTTGCAAATAGATTTGCGTATAGTATTTATTTATTTTTTTTGGCAAAAATTTACTTACTGGTTGAAGTAGCAGATTAAATGGAAATTGACTTTCTGTTTCAACAGGAACATAGGTAACATTTTGTTATAGATGCCACAAGTACCTTACTTGTTTTTTTTTATTTTTTATTATTTATTTAATTTTTTACGGACATACTGAAGTCATCGCTGAATTTTCGCTTTGTCTCTTGTCTCAGAATCTGAAGCATAAAGGTGGTGACAGGAATGATCTATTTCGTCTGGTGTTATTTGCACAAGACTTATGGAGTGAGCTGCGCTTAGTTGCTGATAAGCAGGCCAAAGCTGAATCTGCAGACTTTTGCATTTTCCGCCCTAATTTTGGGAAAAGTTGTACAGAATGATTTAAGATGTTGTAAAATGTGTTAAAAGGACAGGTTGCTTAAAAAGTAAGTTAAATTGTGTAATAATTTCCTCTACCTCATTTTGTTCTAAACCTGTATGACTAACTTCGTTCTGTGAAGAATAAGATTTTTAAAAAATGTCTCAGGGTTTGTCCATGCAGTGAAAGTCAGTGGGGGTCCAGTGTTTAAAGAAACTCCTACAGAAAGTATTTTGCTCTTAATGGTAGCTGAAAGCATTTATTTAGGTCCAAATGTTTATATTTTCTCTGTTTTAATAGAAAATGGATAAAATTACAGTAGTCTCTTTTTTTATTTTTTATTTTTTTCTTGCCATTTTATAGAATAAATATAAACGACAATAGCCCTCTATTGGCAGCAGAAGCCAGTCGGATGTTCTTGTTAATCCTGAACCCCTCTGGAATTACAAACAAGCAACTTGGGGTGACAAACGAATGTCAGTGTTTTTCCGCCATCAGCTTTTAGACTCTCCCTTTTTGAAATCCATAGACACACTGGTGTTGGAGAAATGAGCTTTAGATCTTGTGTCTAGCTTGCTGAACAACTGCTCAATGGATCTGTTGGTTTTGAAAGGGAGATATTCTAGGTATGAAACATGGTCTGTTTAACATCAAATTGAGAACTGGGATTCAGTCTGGGGTCAAATAATTCTCTGGGATATTTTTGATATTGGCTGTACATTGAATATCGTACCGTTGAGGCAATAAGGGAGGAAGGAGATGTCTCAACTGCTCATGGTGTTCACTTTTTATACACTAGTCAGCCCGAGCCTTAGTCCTTTAAAGCTTTGAATCTTCCTCCAACCCTCCCCCTCCCTTCACGTCAAAGGTCAGGTTTTTTGACAAGTCTGCAGAGGAAGCCAACAGACTAAATCCTCTCATTTTTATTCATACAAATACAGGTTTAAAGATGCCACCTGGTAGATCCAATACCAGAGCTTTGTTTGATTGACAACTCTCTCACTTACCCTGTACTCCTAGCCTTTCCTCTCGTTTGGTTTTCAGGTACTGAAGAAATTCCTCCTCTAATAGTTCAGACCACACCATCTGATGATTGGGTAGCGACTGAGTTTTGTAGTAAACATCACAGTGATCCTTTGATCGCTGGTTCTTTTCAGGCACTTTCCGTAATCTCTTCATCTCCTGAACAAAGGGCTGTGGAGGAATCCTTTCACTGTGTCTTCTTGATTAAGAAATTTGCCATGCCTTTGACAGGTCTTGAGTACAGTATTTGCAAATTCTTGTCTCCATACATATGTCTATTTGAAACTACACTTGACATCTCAACCTACACGTATTAAGTCATTTTTGCTCGAATGGTTGAGAATGTTTTTCCCCAAAGTTGCTAAGCTGTTTGGGACAAACAAAATGTAGGAAATTATAGTTTGCTTAAAAAAGGCAATTTTTTTGGACCTTTTGAATTTTTTTTGAATGATAGTTAAGCACATTTTCCTCATTCTTGTTACTCTAATGTGAAAATTACATTTAAATAATGGTGTTCAATATAACATTTTTGCATAATATTTCTTGCACTACATTTTAATATATTATTATATAATAAAAAATAAAAAAAATGATTAAAAACCTAATTTTATTTTATTTTATTTTGTCTTAAGAACTAATTTGACCAACTGGCGGGTAGCCAAGGGGTAATTAGTCTTACTTTTTCGATTCAATTTAGACCAGCCTTTTTTTTTATTTTTATTTTATTTTTTTTGTAACAGACTTTAAAATGTTATGACCACTCAAAAAAAGAAAAGAAAAAGAAAAAAAGATGACTAACTTTTTAAGAAAGTTTATGCAACTGGCCACTGGTGTCCTCTGTTTCAGTCTGAACACATGCATGTAAAATGAACTATATAGCTCAAGGTCAAGTGTGATCTGTCTCAGGCTCACAGCTGTGCCTGTGTGCTAGCGTCCCAACAAGGGTTTCTCCCGGGGCACGTGGGAATATCCTGCTCCTTTGAGGCCCTATGGACCCCTCTGCCATTTGATGTGGATGTATATCATACCTAGATGATCTGTAAGAATGTGCACAGAAAAGAGCAGACTCATAAGTCACATCAGACTGACACAAATGCAAATATGTTTACTTATCATGGCAAATGGAGCAAATAAATTTCCCTTCCCCTTCAAGGGAAGGGAGAGGAAAGAAAACATGAGGGTCTGCCACTCATGTCCTTGGTAACGTCATCTGAGATTGCAAACAAATAGAAAGTAGAGTGTGAGTGTTCTCAATATCAATGTGATGAATGCTTTTAGGGAAGTCACTTAGGTTTAAAGTTACAGAATAATATTGACTGAAAACACAGTAATGACTTACAGGACAGATATTAGGAAATTAATTGTTTTATTTCTTTACAAGGTTTTTTTTTTTATTTTTTTTATTCAGTTCAGTTTATTAAGGTGGTAATGTAGTCAGCCTCACTGAATTCAGCTTGAAGGATGGGTCACAATGATAGGCTGACAAGTTGTATCAACAGTAATCGGTCACTGGAGCAGACATGATATTTGCCTCATGCTGACATCGCACCATTTTGCGATACATACGTAATATCTGAATTATTATCGTTAACCTCTAATGCTAAGCTGAAGGTTTAAAGGCAGGGTTACTGTCCCGACGTGAATGTCAAAGAGATGAGATGACCTAACCTGGTGAATAGTGAGAGGTTCACTGGAAGGAATTTACAACTGCTGTCCCCTGAGGAGAGAGGCCTCCTTCCATTACGCCCAATCTCCCGTCCTGGGTTTCCATCGCAAAACAATTCTCAACTGTCCCTGGATCCTCTTCGCCACATTGATCTCCTGTCCTAATGAGAGATAAGAAGAGAACACTTGCTAATGTTTTAACCTTGTAACTAATATCACACATGTCTGATTGCTTTGATGTGTTAACAAGCTTAAATAATTGTCATGAGTGATTTTTATTTTTTTTTTGATTATTAGTGCTGTCAAAATTAGTGCATTAATGCATGTGATTTAATTTTTTCAGTTTAACACGTTAAAAATATTTAACGCAGTTAATGCAGGGGCGGAGCTAGGGTTGGCCACCCCACTCACAAGTACGGCTTCTGTCGCTTTTTTTCTTGACATGAATTGCGTTTATTTAGACGTGGAACCTCTTTACGACCACATCAAGTGGGTGACTTTTCAGACGTGTACTCCAACAAGCGCGGAAAAGGTACAGGTGATGAAGGAGCTTTAGTTGTACAACAATGAACTACAGTCAGATGAGATGTTGTCAGGCCATATGTCAGTGAAAATGAATTTTCCTGTCCTGTCAGCGTTATACTGTGCTCGTAGCATGTTATCTTCAGCTGCATGCACAAATATGGCAGCGCGCACTGTAGCCCGTATCGTTTCATATTGAAGCACGAATGAAACTATGAGCATGTATGTCAGATCCGCATCTCGTTCAGCAGCGGCAGCTCTTAAAGTAATAGCAGCCAAATAACCTAATAACTCAGCTGCTGTGATCTCTATTAATAAAAGAACAAAAGAAAAAAGAGGAAATCAATAACTTTTGCAGCTTTAAGGATTCATCTATATTTAATTTAGAATTTAGTGTTTGATAACTTTATTAAATTTCTGTATATTTCCTACTTGCTGAAGGGCACAGGTAAATATGACATTTATTATAATGGGTTAATGTGAAGATTGTTTTAAGTTCACTTAAATTAGAAGTTGTTTTTTATGTCTAATAAATGTTACAATTGATAGCTCTCAATTATACTTAGTAATAGTAATGTTGAACGGCTATAGTCAATGGTTAAATATAGAAGAAAAAAATAAGTTCCTAGAGACATCAGTAGTATTGGTATCAGTGATGCCTGCCTTCAGTCATGAAAAAGATGCCATTAAACAAATATTAAAAATATACTGTCTTTGTTGTTTCTACATTAATTTGAAGATTGAATGTGAAGTTATTGCAATATAAAAGTATATTTAAAAACTTTAATGTTAGGTGCAATTAATCATGTTTAATTGTGATTATTTTCTGAAAAAATTGTGCAATTTTATTTATTTATTTTTTTTAATCGATTGATGGCACTAATGATTATGTACTATAAATTGAGAAACCTCACTCAAGCTGAAGTGTTTTTAAGCATTAAAATTAAAAATTTTAAACATTAAAATTTTTCAATTAAAATTATTAATTTTAAATGTTTGTACTACCCCCCGTTTATTATGCAAGGACAACCAACTATTAATTTTTAGGTTAATTTGTTGATTAATTTAACAAAACATTATGACTCTGTTTGCATCATCATCTTGATTAGCCTGATACAGTAACATTGGCTTAAGAAATCGCACAAGTTTGGGGTGGGATTACCTGTCTGACCGATGGGCATCATTCTTGAAACTTTCGTAAATATATGAGTAAATTCAGGTGACTGTGCGTTTAAAATGGACCTTCCTGAAAACTCTCTTCCATATTCACAAAGACTCTATAAACCTCAGATTTGATAGTTAAACGTAAGTATGTTAATGAATTCCAATCATTTGTAAAAAAGGGTGCCCGTGCACGCTTGTTCACGATTTGCATAATCCCCGCCCATGAATTACATACGAGAATTACTTCCGTACAGGAATGCTGTGGGATCTTCAGGACTCCTTTTTCAGGTTTGTCTCCAATATATTGTATTAATGCAAAAGAGGCTAGTTGAATATATGCCTAACAAAAAACTGTTTAATTAAAGTGCTAAGATTGCAGATACTTCTGGCGCACAGAAAAATAGTAATCGATAATAAAAAGGGATACATGGTAGACTGTGTGGCTGTTTTAAATAATTCTTATTTAACAATTAAATTTATTATCACACTTAACTAATTAATTTTGTTGTCATATATCATTATGGTAAATCATTTTTGTCAAAATGCAGTGTCATCAGTTTGCCTAAAATCAAAAACAACAATTTTTTTAAATTGTTTTATGCACCATTTACATGTAGTTGGGAGTGGGTGTAAATTGTTTTTCGTACCAACTTCAAACATTCATGAAACCAAAAATTTATGACAGAACAGCTTTGCAAATGATTTACACAAAAATTATTTTTACTAATGTTTCATGAATTTAGCCCAGTGTGATATGTAATGTAATGTTTGTGTAACCTGTTTGTTTGGTGATTGGTGTCGAAACACTTTTGATTCAGTCCTGTTAGCTAGAGTCCCAAAACAAAGACTACAGCGATATACTTCAAATGTAAAGTTAATGTATTCCCCCCACCCCTATTTTATTTATTTTTTTGGTCGCATGCTCCTTATAGTAAATGTAGATTGCATAGCAAAGGCTTTAGTGTAGCTGTAGCACTTGGGCTTGGATAATGAAATGCATTACTTGAAGTCGCGCAGATGCTTTTCCGAAGGTGTGTTGAAGTGTTACTTTAGCTCTGTAAATCCACAGTACATGCTTCATATGTAAGTCATCCATCCCTGTGGTAAGTTTAACACCCACAGCATTGTACTGGTGGCACTCAGGGTGGCAGCGTGCTCATCATGGCCTCTGTCCCGCTGTAATAAAACGCATAAGTCGTGATGATGGATGCTTGTCTCCTCTTTGCCAAGCAGCAACCCAGCGCTAGTTAGTAGCTGTAAATCTGGCCAGTTAACAGTGCTCTAACCGGGGACTGACAGTCAGGGCTTAGGCCCAGTGTTAGGTGGGGATGCAACTGTTGTCCTGTTTCAGAGCCTCTCAACAATGTGCTGAGTGCATGGAGGGGCCCGGCGCACAACTATTAATCATACTCTGTGCTATGAAAGGCTCACGGGGCGGGTGTATGTGTGTTTGGAGGAGGTGGAGGTGGCGTTGGTGGGGTGTTATGTTGACAGGAACAGAGGACAAGATGGAGCACGACAAGCCGACCGACTCCATGCAGCTTGTCCACACCCCCCGACCTAAACGTCTGACCTCGCCATTCCAGTGCTTTAAAGAAGAAACATTAAAAGGTGTGTGTGAGCTGCAAGGTTAAAACAATTATAGGGGCCAGAGAAGTGAAAATATATAGTGCTCTGTTTGAGAAAGCTGTGTGTTACACAGTGTGTTACAGGTTAAAATTTAATATTGGGAGGTTTTGTTAATTGTCATATAAAATAGGGATAAACGGCTATTAGCCAGTGTTAGAAATTAGTGCTGTCAAATGATTAATCACATTTAATCGCATCCAAAATAAAAGTATTTGTTTACAAGAAATGTGTGTGTACTGTGTATATTTATTATGTATATATAAATACACACATACAGTATACATTTTTAAAATATTTACATGTATTTACATGTATATATTTATATTAATATATTTTGTATTACATATAAATGTATTTAATATATAAACAACATATTTTTCTTAAATTTATACATGCATGTGTGTGTATTTATTTATACATATTAAATAAACAGTACACACAAATATATTATGTAAACAATCTTTTATTTTGGATGTGATTTAATTGTGATTAATCATTTGACAGCACTATTAGAAATGTATTTATTTACTGTGCAGTTTTACAGAATCAGTTGAAATTGGTATTTAATTATGCTTACTTATTTCCGCTACTTTTACATTTAGGTTATTTTAGTATTTTTTTTAATTTTTTTTAAAGTAGTGCTCACTTTATCTTTAAAAAAAAAAAAATCTTTTAATAATTTAATAACACTGTTAAATGTAATTCTTTAGCAGTTCTCAGTGGCAAATGAATATCTATTTTCACACTGTTCTTTCAGACTTGGTTATTATCGGCCATTACTTCAAAAATGATCATTTTATCAATATGATCTATATAATGCCATTCAGAACTTCTGGGTCAGTACGATTTTTTTTTTTTTAGGTAGTTAAATTTTATTCCAAAAGAATTCATTAAATTGATCAAAATTCACAGTAAAAACTACATTGTTTCAAAAGATTTCTATTTCAAATGCTGTTTTTCTATTTCTGTTCATCTTGAAAAAAGTGTATCAGAGTTTCCACAAAAATATTAAATGATACAACTGTTCGACGCTGATAATAAAAAAATGTTTCTTGAGCAGCAAATCAGTATATTAGAATGATTTCTGAAGGATCATGTGACACTGAAGACTGGAGTAATGATGCTGAAATTTCAGCTTTGCATCACAGGAATAAATTACATTTTAAAATGCATTAAAATGGGAAACAGTTCCTAAATTTGATATAATATTTCACAACATTTTAGCTTTTTATAAATGTCATATAGTCCACCCTAGAGGATCATAGTGATTTATTTTTATTTATTTTTTTTTAAATATGCTATTTTAACAACAAAACCATTTCGGTTTGCCCATTTTTCTAATTTCCTGCTTCGATGATAGATCCTGTGTCACCTAAATGTACTGTAGTTGTTCAACATGGCACCGAAGAAAAATTGATTTGTACTTGAGACTCTCAAAATAGTCAAGCTCCTTCTGAAGAGAGTGGCGAAGACATGCAAATTGACTCAAGTTACACTGGCAGCTTTTGTTGTGAGGTCTGCAGTAATCCCTCATCAGCGCAGCAGATGATGATTCGCAAACAAGACTGCTTAATTACTTTCTGCCTTCTGAATTAATATTACTCTCTTGTAAACAGACGTTCTGCTGATTTGAAAGCACTGTTTGAATGCAGCTTGAAATGTCCTTCAAACTGGCTTTGAGGCATGAGAAGCTCATGTAAGGGAGTTTTCTTTAGTGAGAAGATATTTTTAAAGAAAATAATGCTTTTTGTAGAAACAAGATTTTTTTTTTTGTCTTTAATTTTTGTATTTATTTTTTTTTTTTTCACTGGTGAGGGTTATTTCAGGATGGAGTTCAGTCTGTTGTACCTTTCTAATGTGAGATGTCATGTCGTAATTGGCAGAAGTATTGACTGTTTTTGTATGGGTGTGTTGGCTTGTTCTTTAATGTTCTGTTAAGCATATTCTTATGAGGTGGTAATTGGTCCAGGGTTTGGAGACTTGTGCTAGACGCCTGCTCGCTTTGTTACCGCAAAAGGAGAGGGCACTGGCCCCTCATAACTCCACACTGAGAGCAGAGGACATAAACTGATGGGTATTAAGGTGGGTTTTGGGCCGTTTCAACACCTCTGCCTTTGTCCCTCAGCCCTTTGTGTGGTGACATGTTGACGGGACAGTTGGCATTTCCTAGAGTGACAAAATGACCAGGTATCTGCAGTTTCTGCGAGTACCCTGTGCTAGTTTTCGATGTGCAAATCATACTGTTGCTATGTTTAACCAACAGGAGGCTGGAATAAATTTAGCAAAGTCTGAGTGGCTCAATTGTCTTTTTTAATGGGTTGTTTTTATCAGCTGTATTGTTGGTGTCTCCTGCCAGCATGGTTTCACATCTGATCAATCATTTTGAAGAAAGCCCGTTTGTATTCCTGTCATAATAGAGAATGTGCACCAGACATGCTCTTGTATCCTCTTGAATCCCAGTAAACCAGTAAGGTGCCAAGTTAAGACAAAACGAATTAAACTATTCGTTTGTAGTTGTCTTTTTTTTTTTATATTGTTTGTCAAGTCTAAATTTAGATGGCTACTCCAAACAATTAAAGACGTTCTAATTAAGCTAGAAATCATTGTAGGTCTCTGGCCTAGCAGTTAATGATACCTGCTGCAATTTGAGCTGTGGTGCTCCAGCGGGCGAAACCAGTTTAAGTCTGACTTGTGGCATTTATCAGTTTTCATGACAATTATTTAAGTCTTGCTCCCTCCCATTCTCTTTATTGTAATGCAAAAAAAGTAACATTTAAAAGAAAATTAAAGATGTATGTAAACTGATAATGATAAGAACTAAAGAATATATGTAAACTAAGAATGATAAGATGTTTCTTGAGCAGTAAATCAGCATATTAGAAAGATTTTTGAAAGATCATGTGACACTGAAGCCTGGAGTAATGATGTGGAAAATTCTGCTTTACCATCACAGGAATAAATTACATTTAAAAAATGCATTGAAATAGAAAACAGTTTCTAAATTTGCTATAATATTTCACAACCATTTAGCTTTTAAAAAATGTTGCCAACCCCAAAAATTTGAATGGTACTGTATTTGAAGCACAGTTACCTGTAGTAATAACTACCTGATCTCATGATAAAAACGTACCTGTGGGATCTTTTTCGCAAGACACGAAGTACGTAACAATATACATACATACAACATATGACTACAGTTTCCAACAGAAATGAACACTAGAGGTGGTAAACCAGCGAGCACTTGTAATTGTTTTCGTACCCTGTTATGATTACAGCTCCTTATGTTTTGCTTTCCGGACGTAACAAGCTTTGCTCAGTAGATTAGCCGGCATGGAATTGGACTTACGATGTGGAATCCTTGTGTATGATTCCTGGGAAAAACATGACTCACGATGAAAGAGCTGAAAGATTGAAAAACTCGATAAAATGGCATGCTTGCGATTGCATTTTTACATCACATTCGCTTTTGTTCATACTATTGCGTAGGTTTAGGTGTAGTGCAGATGGTGCGTTATTGTAAAACGTCACAGAGCATTACAGTGATAGCTCAACTCAACGCTGTGGTGAAACATGCAAAACCAACGTCACATAAAATGTACCATATGTACGTTCATCTGTTCCAGGGGAAAAACGAACACTCTTTTAGTGATACCCAGTGGACATTTCACATTGAATGTCATGAAATGTACATGGCTGTATGTGTTTCGTGTCTTGCGAAAAGTTCCTACAGGTACGTTTTCGCCCATGAGACCAGGTTGAGTAATAGATAAGAAAATCAGCACTGATGTGGTCACATAATCAAGTATTATAATGGGCTTCATATAGGTTGTTTTAATTTGCAAATACACTGTCCACCCTGAAGGACTCTAATAAAACTTTTAAACATATATATATATATATAGTGCTGTCAATCGATTAAAAAATTTAATCGCGTTAATCACAGTCATGGGCTGTGATTAATCACGATTAATCGCACATTTAAAATACTAGGATTTACCTGTAAATGTGTTGAAAAGAAATGCATGACAAACTAGTTTAAGGAAACAGAACCTTTCACACTTCCGCCAGGTATGAGACAGAATCCTTATTATTCTTTTATCATTATTCTTCTGTTTTTATTCAGCCATTAACAGCCTTTATACTGGCAATAAAACGTTTACCAAGCCACATCGCTTCAATCCCAGTTTACATTTACCCAACTATTATCAAAAGTATTTCTGAATAAATACAACAAAACATTTTCTTGGGACCTTACGTGAAGTATTATGACAAAATGCATTATGAAGAAGAATTGGACCTGTTCTGCAGGTGCATTAGAGCTAATATTAGCATCATGCTTCATTAGACAATTTATGAGATGAATAGTACACTTTTACTCAGAACTCACTTTAAACCACCATCGAGTGTTTGTAATAACTTCCTTTTGCGATCACATGTGGAATTTGGTCGTTTACTGTTGTTAAAATATGCTATTTATAGCCTTTTATATCGCTGCACAAATTAGCATAGATGTACACATTCATCTCAAGAAAATCACATACAAACCATATCCTATCGTAATCGTGTGTTTATTATCTTATATAATCTATAGTGGCTGTTGTCATGTTTATTTCTGCTGTGTAAAAGCCTTAACATGTATGCTCTGGCTGAAACTCACGTTGTTTGTGATGTTACAACCGCCTCTCCGTACTTAAGTTGCCAGGTATACATTCCAAGTATAACACACATTCGTAAAAGGATCTATTTTCATTTTTATTTGTCTATATACACTTTGGGCGGCCGCTGTACATTATAAAAGTAACGTTAGCCCAAAAACCCGCGGCTCTGTAATATTTCCCGCGACTGTATTTTCAAAATAGCACACGGCCAATTGTGCCGTTACCCTGGCAACACTGGTTCACTGTACCCTCATCACACAATGATAGATAACCTTCTGCACTGCGATGACGGGAAGAAGTTGGGGTGAAACATTATCAAATGATTAATTTGCGTTAAAAAAATATTAACGCGTTAAATTTTTTTGATTAATCGCATGCGTTAACGCGTTAACGTTGACACCCCTAATATATATATATATATATATATATATATATATATATATATATATATATATATATATATATATATATATATATATATATATATATATATATATATATATATATATATATACACACATACATACATACATACATACATACATACAGGTGCATCTAAATTAATTAGAATGTCGTGGAAAAGTTCATTTATTTCAGTAATTCAACTCAAATCGTGAAACTCGTCTATTAAATAAATTCAATGCACACAGACTGAAGTAGTTTAAGTCTTTGGTTCTTCTAATTGTGATGATTTTGGCTCACATTTAACAAAAACCCACCAATTCACTATCTCAACAAATTGATATTCTCTTAATACTTCATAAGACCAATAAAAAAAAACCCATTTTTAGTGAATTGTTGGCCTTCTGGAAAGTATGTTCATTTACTGTATATGTACTCAATACTTGATAGGGGCTCCTTTTGCTTTAATTACTGCCTCAATTCAGCGTGGCATGGAGGTGATCAGTCTGTGGCACTGCTGAGGTGGTATGGAAGCCCAGGTTTCTTTGACAGTGGCCTTCAGCTCATCTGCATTGTTGGGTCTGGTGTCTCTCATCTTCCTCTTGACAATACCCCGTAGATTCTCTATGAGGTTCAGGTCTGGTGAGTTTGCTGGCCTGTCAAGCACACCAACACCATGGTCATTTAACCAACTTTTGGTGTTTTTGGCAGTGTGGGCAGGTGCCAAGTCCTGCTGGAAAATGAAATCAGCATCTCCATAAAGCTTGTCAGCAGAAGGAAGCATGAAGTGCTCTAAAATGTCCTGGTAGATGGCTGCGTTGACTGTGGACTTCAGAAAACACAATGGACCAACACCAGAAGATGAAATGGCAGTCCAATTCATCACTGACTGTGGAAACTTCACACTGTGCTTCAAACAGCTTGGATTCTGTGCCTCTCCAGTCTTCCTCCAGACTCTGGGACCTTGATTTCCAAATGAAATGCAAAATTTACTTTTTTCTGAAAAGAGGACTTTGGACCACTGAGCAACAGTCCAGTTTTTTTCTCCTTAGCCCAGGTAAGATGCTTCTGACATTGTTTCTGTTTCAGAAGTGGCTTGGTAGCCCTTTTCCTGAAGACGTCTGAGCGTGGTGACTCTTGATCACTGACTCCAGCTTCAGTTCAGTGAAGCTCCCCCAAGTGTTTGAATCAGCTTTGTTTGACAGTATTCTCAAGCTTGTGGTCATCCCTGTTGCTCGTGCACCTTTTCCTACCCCATTTCTTCCTTCCAGTCAACTTTTCACTTAATATGCTTTGATACAGCACTCTGTGAACAGCCAACCATTCAGTAATGACCTTCTGTGACTTACCCTCTTTGTGGAGGGTGTCAATGATTGTCTTCTGGACAACTGTCAGATCAGCAGTCTTCCCCATGATTGTATAGGCTATTGTGTAACCATTTTGAAGGTTCAGGAAACCTTTGCAGGTGTTTTGAGTTGATTAGCTGATTGGCATGTCACCATATTCTAATTTGTTGAGATGAATTGTGAATTGGTGGGTTTTGTTAAATGTGAGCCAAAATAATCACAATTAAAAGAACCAAAGACTTAAACTACTTCAGTCTGTGTGCATTGCATTTATTTAATACACAAGTTTCACAATTTGAGTTGAGTTAGTGAAATAAATGAACTTTTCCCCGACATTCTAATTTATTGAGATGCACCTGTGTGTGTGTGTGTGTGTGTATATATATATATATATATATATATATATATATATATATATATATATATATATAATATTATTATTATTATTATTATTATTATTATTATTATTATTTTTATTTATTTATTTATTTATTTAAATTTTTTTTTTAAGCAATGGCATTTTTAGCAAATTGGGTAAAAAAGCTAAATGATGCATAAACAATTTGGTCACGTCGAGAGCACTTTATTGTCTCTCTCTTTTTAGTAAGCTTCCACATGTGAATGCCTGAGGCTAGAAAAAGATGCAAGCTGCATGCAGGAGGCATAACTGTTGTTATCGGTCACACTGTATCTTTCTAAATCTGGCTTACATATAGGCCTGGCTAAATTAATACAAAACCTCTCTGATTCTGACCAAAGCGATTACCCTTTGATAGGTGTGAAAGTATATCAGGTATTCTTTCTGGTTTGTTACATCTGGTCAACGTAAAGCCAACCAAAATAGTAATGCTAAAAGAGGAAAGGTGTGCAATTAACAGTGTCCGATTTCATTGAGGTGTGTAACGTTAGAGCAAGAGTAGAGGTTACTCTGATTTTATTGACAATGGAGAGTCTTATGATGTTGAGAGGGTTCGCTTTTTGCAAGGATGTCAGGCTGGAGAAATCAAAGCGCACAACAGACCAGCAGTAGACTAAGCCCTGGTAGAGGGGGAATGGTCTGGGATGGGGGGTTTGCAGAAATAAGGGCCAATATTAGTATTTCAGAGGCAGCGCCTTGCTTGTGTGGCGTTCAGATCTTAAGCCTAGGGCGTCCCTGTGCGAATCCCAGACTGCCTTTATGGACTGAGCTAATAAACCTCTCCACACACACGCACACACACCCTGAACACAGCTGCTTGTTATTTCATGCCCCATAAGGACCCTGTGACCACGAACATTCTAATACACATTTCTAATTAAATAGGCATCGCTGTGTGTGTGTGCATTCAAGTCCAACTGTCTTGTTTCGCTCCTTGCTCTACACACACACACACACACACATGCTCACAGACACACAGATTGACAGGCTTATTGGCGAATAAAATTCAAACCACTCTCGCTTTGGCTATGCTAGGACAGACAGTCTTTCACTGTCACCCGTATAGCATGCACACAAAAGCCATCGTTTTATGGGCAGATGAGATTTCATAGCAAATGTTGACAGTGTTTTGAGTCGCTGTTATTTTCTGCACTTTATCTAGGCTTTGTGTTTATTCCATACGTCCTATAGTATGTTGCATAGTTTTTTATTTAATACACTGTTGAGTGAATTCCTGTTTAATTCTTCCTCCTTTATTCATCTTTTTTTTTTTGGAGGAATTTGTCATTGTATCATGAAGCCAAAGCTGTATTTGGATAAAGATTAAAGTGCAGGCAGAGAATACAGCGAAATCGTGTGTTATTATATTGGTGTGTAACTGATCAAACACTCTTTGCCCACATGCACACTGCAGCTAAATGTGGCTGTCACTCCTCTTTTGAGTCTGTAATCCCATTCTGTAAAAGTACTGTATATTTTGGTTATTTACAGAAGTGACAACCACATTCTTCACTCAAATTCAGACATGAAAAATCACATAAGGATTTAAACAGTGTAGTATGTACAGAACCAGTGTTGCCAAGTCCATGTTTTTTTCCTGTAGAATATACATGCATAGGGATACATTCATACTGTTGCCACGGGTTTGTTTGTTTATTTATTTATTTATATATTTTTTTTAGTCCACAGGTTGAAGCAGAACCCCTTGTATCCCCCCCCAGCAAATTTCCAAGGGGGACTCAATATGACTTAAAATGACAAAACAAGCATTAAAATAGCCAAAACAATTAAAAAGAAAGGTATTTCTTATTTTAAATCAGTCCTTCAACACCTGTACCCCCCTCCCCCTCAGTTTTTCCAGGTTTTTAAAGGATTAGTTCACTTCCAGAATTAAAAAAAAAAAAACTGATAATTTACTCACCCCCATGTCATCCAAGATGTTCATGTCTTTCTTTCTTCAGTCACAAAAAAAAAAAAAATTAAATCTTTTGAGGAAAACTTCCAGGATTTTTCTCCATATAGTGGACTTCAGTGGGGCTCAACGGGTTGAAGGTCCAAATTGCAGTTTCAATGCAGCTTCAAAGGGCTCTACACGATCCCAGCCCACGATCTAGCAAAACGATCAGTCATTTTCTAAAAAAAAAAAAAAAAAAAAAAAAAAAAAAAAAAATATATATATATATATATATATATATATATATATATATATATATATATATATATATATATATATATATATATATATATATATATATATATATATATATACTTTTTAACCACAAATGCTCGTCTTGCACTAGCTCTGTGATGCTCTTGTGCGTCTTCATCATGTTGGAAAAGTCACACGCGATTAGTTTTTCATCTGTGCAGGGCTCTACGCTTACTTTTCTTTTTAGGAGCGCAAAATCTATTAAAAAAAAAAAAAAAAAAAAAAAAAAAAAAAAAAAAAAAATTAAAAAAAAAAAAAAATATATATATATATTATATTTTATTTTATTTTATTTTATTTTATTTTATTTTATTATTATTTTATTTTTTTATTTTTATTTATTTATTTATTTTTTTTGTCCCCCGGTAGAAACTGAGCAAAACTGTTATGTACTGTAAATATTAAAAAAAAAAATAATAAAAAATTCTTAATCCTTGTCTTGTAAGTCATGAAAAACTGGAGAAGCCATGGCACTTTTAAATGTTGACAAGTGGTGTCAAAAGGTTTGAAGACTGGAGAGCAGAAGCTTAACAAGTATAAACAACATGGCGGTTTACTAAAAATTGCCGGATGTTAATGTCTCCGGTTGCTAATGTGTCTTTCATCAAAAATAGCTAGCACCCAAACGGGATATACTCTTGGCAACCATGTTTCTTATTTACAGCCATGAGACACCAAAACATTGCTGTAGTTATCAACATGACAACCATCACGGGTTCAATATTGAGTCCTGTATTCGTACACACAAAGTATTTAGGGCATGTGGTGCTGGTGAAGGCACAGTAAGGATGGGGTCTGTAAGATATTTAAAATACATTTAGTATATTTCAGTATTTATTTTTTTTTTTTTTGTAACTACAGTATATGTTGTGAATAGGCCTATGGTTGGCTTGAAATTGAATGCTGTAATGTTGTTATTCTTTGTGCTGGTTGGTTTGGTTTACAGAAGCATTACTTACAGAGAAAATAAATGAGATAAAGAAAAAATAATTGTACTCTGATTACAGAAATGCCATTGAGCTTATTTAGATAAATATCACACGTTTGTAGCCTTCTATGCTGAAATTTTGAGCCTATGGGTCTCCACTGTCAAGCAGTGGCCGTCACTCATTCCTTGAACCATCATCTTACTTTCTTCGCCTAATGAAAATGACTGCACTCTTCATCTGAAGGGAGCGGATTGATTTTTCCTTATGCTTTCAACTTCAGTTTCTTTAAAAAGACATGAGTGCAATCGTAAAACATATGACAGATGCATGGAATAATTCAGCGTCTGTGTTTGATGAGCCCGTGTGTAACCAGCACTTCATTAATCACTGTCCGTGGAAGTTGTCCAGTGACGCCCATCACTCTCAATTACTCTTCATTGAAATGCTGTGACAAAGCTTAACCGTACGATTAAAGGCCTTATGCCCGCTGTCGACAAAGAACAGAACGCTGGCAAAGTCAATAACATTCAAGCGGCCTGGCATTAAAAAAACAGCTCCTATTTTAGGCCAGCAGCTGAGTTTAGAGCAGAGCTCGTCATAAAGGTGACACGGGTCAGAATTTCTTGTCGCCGTCGGGGGAGAAACAGACGCTCTCAGATGATTAAACAACTGCCAGCCATTCGTTTGAGGGGGGTGGCTGCATAAATATTCAATCGAAAGAGGTGACGTGCAGCCATTCTTTTAAACCTGTTGACGAGCCCTTCTTAAATAGAATCAGATCAGTGCCGCTGATTACAAATTTTGACAAAAGCCGTCATGCTGACAGGGACAGGAGACTGTGGCTCGGGCATAGCCCCCACAGCTGACCGGAGGACATGCTAACAACCCAGGACAACAAGGAGGTGATGACTGCTCTCAAAGCAAAATAGACCTGCTGGTACTCAGGCGTGCCAGTGTCCCTCCCCACGTGCTCGTGCCTTTTTTTTTTTTTTTTTTTTTTTTACTGCCTTGCATGGTGCTATCCAAGCTTTGCAATTTAGTCTTCCACTCATAGACAAAGACTTAACAGCATTTGAAGATCTCGACATAACGCTGTAAATAGGTCTGAGTGATGTAACTACAAATATAGTAATACGTGACAATTATTTGATTGAATTAAAAAAAATAAATATTTTATCTATATTTTATCTATACTAGATTAATGCATTAACCATTATGAATCTACTTGGCAACAATGGCTTATTATATGGTGTTACATAATGTGTTAGATTAGTATAATGTAATAAAGTGTCATTTTAGAGCTAAAAAAAAAAATTAAACAGATTAAAAAATAAAAACTGACAGAATGTGTATGCAGTGACCTATTATTTGATTAATAATAATAATAATTATTATTGATATTATTAATTATTATATATTGTATTATTATGATTATTATGATTATTATTATTATTATTATTATTATTATTGTTATTATTAATAATAATAACAATAATATTTTTTCCAAAATGAAAGCTCTGTAGTTTAATGTTTGAAAGCAAAGGGAAAAAAACAACAACAACCATAAATATTAGTATTGTACTTTTAGTGTTATTATAGAAATATTATTTTTATAAATTATAATGACTATGAAATATTTTACAGTTTAATAAGTATTATAGTGATATTTTTAATCTTTGTAATTTGATAAAAATAATAAATTTCAATTAGATGTTTCCCCATTTATTTATTTATTTATTTATGTATGTATTTATCTATTTGTTTATTTATTTATATTTAATGAAGTCACTGGCCATTGGCAGGTGTAGCAAATGTTTTTAGGACCTATGTGGTAGTGGCAGTAGTAGTAGTAGTAGTAGTAGTAGTAGTAGTAGTAGTAGTAGTAATAATAATAATAATAATAATAATAATAATAATAATAATAATAATAATATAATAATTTAATAATGATGATAATAATAATTATTAATCAAATAATAGTCACTGTATACACATTCTATCAGTTTTTATTTTTTAATCTGTTTATTTTTTTAGCTCTAAAATGACACTTTATTACATCATACTAATCTAACACACATTATGTAACACCATATAATAAGTCATTGTTGATAGTAGATTCATAATGGTTAATGCATTAATCTAGTATAGATAGTAAAATAATCAAGGTATTTTCCACACTTATCTACATTGATGATATTTATTTTCATTTATATGCACTAATACAACGATAAGCTTTGAGAAACTGCAATATTTAACTATTTATTTTTTTTTACCAAAACATTTTTACTATTACAAATGGCTGGTCTAATATTAAACATATGAAATGTTTTTGAATGATTTACAGAAAGAAAACGTTGAACTGCGCTTGAATGAATTCATTAGAATGAATAGTTTGAACTGATTAACACTGAACTAACTTCATTTCGTATTTAGCACAGTTTATGTATTCATTTTAAACGTGTTGATAATAGCATGAAACAGAATGACACGAAATTGACAATATTGAGATTAAACTTAACTAGCTCAAGTGGAAGAGCATGTCCGAAGACATGGGTGCGATCCCAGCAAATTTATAAAGGTCAAATGTGCGGCTTCAACACGTGTAGGAAACCACATCTACCAAAGGCACACATGGAAATGCTTGACAGTATGTTTAGCAGCAGTCCGTCTTGGTGGTTGTGTTTTGAACTGACATGGCTGTTCTGTCACGTCTCGCCCCCCCGTTGAGCTGCTCCGGTATGTACAGGTCAGTCTGTAGCCATCCCAGTTATGCACATAAGCCCGTGTTGGTTTTAAACTGTAAAAATTCCTGTTAAACTGGCAGTGCTGGCAGTGGTTATGAGTGATGAAATCTTGACCCTGGATTTATGACCTGGGAACATGCACTGAGTCACTGTGTCTTGTTTCTTTTTCTCTTTAAAGAGGGCTGAGGGAGGGGACAGTGGGCTGAACTTGTGAACCAGTCGGCTGCCTTGTTACTGTTTAGTCAAGTTTAGGTTGGGCTAATCCTGGGCTCAATGCACAGATTCCAAACTCAACAGCACAGATATATGGGTCTGCTCTCAATATAGCAAACCAATAAACAACACTTTTCTTTTGCAGCGTTGGGTTATTTGTGTGGGCACTACTCAATCTTTAAGGTTGTGTCATCCTGTATATTTTTCACTGACATTTTATTGGGAAACTTTGGATGAAATTTTAATTTTATTGATTAACAAAGGAATATAATTTCAGACTCCCTTCAGTTATTTTTAATCTGTTTTAATCAGTTAGGTTGCACCAGATCTTCATGAAGGTCTTAGTTATTTGATTATAGAAGGACCCTCATAAAGTTAGATCTAAATGTTAGGTTATTAATGAATAGTTTATCTAATGCCAATGAAGAAACACAAGGAACCGATCAACCATGGTAAAAGTCCCGTAGTATTCATCAGGTCTCCATTTCTTCTGCCTATGATTGGCCGTCTCTTTGCCAACACTCTTTTGGCCATTTTCTTTTAAGGTGACAAAGGGGATAGCCAATTGTTTTTCTGTTTATCAGAGGTGACATGACCATTGGCGCAAGTGGGAGAGGAGGCCCACTGTTGCCATAGCTAAATATACATCCCTGACAGCTTCATAATAGGTTCCAGGAAGTTCAGTTGAAAATAAAAACAAAGCAACATTTCTAGCTGATTGGTTTTGAAAGGCCGTTTTTCCTTGCTGAATGGGAAAAATGTGGACTTCAGCATTCCATGGCAGTGATGCCAGTCGGATTGGATAGGCGCAGCCTTGCGTGTGCAGAACGAACAGGCCGAGATGGAGATGCTACAGACTGCAAAAACTCGATTTATGGGAAAGAGTTCTGTCACAAGGTTAAAAAAAAACATCAACACATGATAAATGCAGTGATTTGAGGAGTTTGTCAAAGCATTGTGTGACTATTCACAGTCCTTCTTTACACAGCTCATACGAAAAGCATCTAAATAAAATATTCTATGTTGAGTCATTGAATTGTTGTGAGGTTAATAAATCCATATCGATGTCATACTTTTATCTCGGGACTGGCTAAAAAAAACTGAGCTAGTTGACAAGTGTGAAAGGGAATGAGGGTCTCGATTATGCACTTATAAACTAAGCCTAGCAAAGCCCGTAATGTAAGCAACATTGTGTCAAGTTTAGTCTGAAACCTTTAGAGCATTGTTGGCATGTGGATTTTGATAGCGTTCAAGAGTGTGTTCTAGTAGCAAACTTTTTTCCAATGTAATTATTATTGAATTTGCTTTTCTTTCTTTGTCTTGCTTTTTTATTTCATTTTACATATCATTTTTGTTTTCTATACTCGAGATCTCATGGTCAAAATTTCCATGGAAAATACAAAAATATCAGAAAATATCAATTTTAAAATTGTTTAGTCCAAGGATGGAAAAGTCATGGAAATTGATAAAATCTTAAGTCATTTCTATTACACAGATAGTAGGTTGGCCATGTTGATGTACAGTTTGTTATTGAAAAGTTCTTTTAAATTTGTTATGATATGATATGATATGATATATTTCATTTCTCAATTAGCCTGATTCAGAAGTTTTAAAAACCCTTATCCAGTATTCACAAATGACTGGGAAGGTCATTGAAAAATCATGAAAATTTACTGTTCAAAAAGTGTACTGTGGCATTTTTATTTATAATTAAAAATATATTTATTTGGCAACACTTTAGTATAGGGAGGGACCAATTCTCAATATTAACTAGTTGCTTATTAGCATGCCTATTATTAACATATTGGCTGTTTATTAATACTTATAAAGCACATATTCTGCATGATCATATTTTACATCCCTAATCCTACCCAATACCTAAACTTAACAACTACCTTACTAACTATTAATATGCAGCAAATTAGGAGTTTATTGAGGCAAAAGTCGTAGTTAATGGTTTTTAATAGCGAGAATTTGATCTTAAAATAAAGTGCAACCGTTTATTTTTTAAACAATATGTGTCGGTCCATAACAAATAATAAAAACTTTTTGTTAATTTAGTGATTTTGTAAAGCAAGCTGATCGCCAGAGTTGGCTTGCATCTAGGAGGGCATGACCGATTGCTTGCGTTGTGCGTAGACATCTCTTCTTGCTCTCCATTTGTTCAAAATGTTCTCATGTGAAAATGGAGCTTGAATGTTTACAAACACCTATCTTACTGTTGCTATCTAGGAAGAATTTTGTCATGAATTCATAAAGATAATGCACTCCCTGGCCAGGGGCCCATGTGCTCAGCTGTCCCACATTACCACACAGTATGGTGGAAGAGCCACTTAACGCCGCACGGTTTAAAATTACCACACTGCTGGCAAACGGCTGCAGTATTCTGGTCCACCACCACTTCTGTAAATTGTGTTTGTATTTCTTTTTTGCTTCTCCGGTTTGGGGTAAATTATGTGCTGAGAGATGTTTTATGACAAACAGCAAGCCCCAGGGAAGTGCACTTTAGACATCACTAGAAAAGGTTGAGATGGGATGGGAATTTGGCTCGAGTACTTTTGCTTTTGCTCTTCAAACTCTCAGCCCGTGAATGGAAACTAAGAGGGAGTTGAGGCCACGCACGAGTCTTCAAGTCCTTCTGTAATTTTTCTTCCCCGGAACGGCTCTCCTGGCTTTGTGTGTGTGCGTTTCGGTGCGTGCCATTTTGTTTTGAGAGCTACGGTAGTTGAACCGGTCATAGCTGATGTCAGTCTCGGCCTGTGGAAAGCACATTGCGGTCTCTCACCCGTCTTTCCATGCTGGGCTGCTTACAGTACTGCAGACATGCTGACCCACAGGGGAGTAATTTATGACAGTTGTCGCCTTGGTCTGCTAAGCTGCGCAGGGCATTGCCCGCCACTCTCAGCATAGCATTTCAATATCCTGCTGGGAGTACACCCGATAGGCTTTAATGTTTGCCCACTGTGGAGACCCTGTGGTATCACTGCACAGAAATGTGGTCCCCGACCCTGTGTTGTTCAAAGTCACCAGCTGTTACCATGGAGAGAGATACTGGCACTAACAGACGTTCAGTTCCTTTGGTCTTGGTGGATGATTACACTCACAATTTGCTTTGTTTTTCCAGTATTACAGTTACAATGCTGTGTAGCCAGTTCCATTTTTTTTTTTGTTAAATGACACATTACTTTTTTTGTTTAGATTTTTTAAAACTTTAAACTTTTTTAATTGGCAGTATAAAGATAAAAAATATATACAGTTCTGTTCAAAATAATAGCAGTGTGTTTAAAAAAGTGAGTAAAGCTCAAAATCCTTATAATAATTTTTATTTCAATACACGCAAATGCATTGGGAACACTGCACATTCTATTCTAAATCAAAACATGAAGAAAAATGTATCAAATTTGTTATTACTTTACAGAAAGTGAAGAAAAAGGAATATTAGGCTGTTCAAAAAAATAGCGGTATCTGCATTTTTCTTTACAAAGTCAAACATTTACTGTATAAACTGAAAAATGCTTGAAGATTTAGCTTTCTTATGAATCACTGAACTAATATTTAGTTGTATAACCATGGTTTCTGAGAACTGCTTCACATCTGTGTTGCATGGAGTTGACCAACTTCTGGCACCTGTGAAAAGGTATTCCAGCCCAGGACGATTGCACTACATACCACAATTCCTTTGCATTTCTTGGTTTTGCCTCAGAAACAGCATTTTTGATGTCACCCCACAAGTTTTCTATTGGATTAAGGTCCGGGGATTGGGCTGGAACCAAGATGCTGCTTGCTTAATGGTGTTTTTGGGGTCGTTGTCTTGTTGAAACACCCATTTCAAGGGCGTTTCCTCTTCAGCATAAGGCAACATGACCTCTTTAAGTATTTTGATGTACTCAGACTTGATCCATGATCCCTGGAATGCGATAAATAGGCCCAACACCGTAGTATGAGAAACATTCACATATCATGATGCTTGCACCACCATCATCGTCTTCACAGTGTGCTGTGGCTTGAATTGAGTGATTGGGGGTCGTCTGACAAACTGTCTGTGGCCCCTAGACCCAAAAAGAACAATCTTGCTTTCATCAGTCCACAAAATATTGTGCCATTTCTCTATAGGCCAGTCAATTTGTTCTTTGGCAAATTGTAACCTCTTCAGCACGTGGCGTTTTTTAAACAATGGGGCTTTGCGGGGGTTTCTTGCCGATTGCTTGGCTTCACATAGGCGTCTTCTAATTGTTACAGTACTCACAGGTAACTTTAGACTTTCTTTAATCACCCTGGAGCTGATCATTGGCTGAGTCTTTGCCATTTTGGCTATTCTTTGATCCATTCGAATGGTAGTTTTCCATTTTCTTCCACGTCTTTCTGGTTTTGGTTGCCATTTTAAAGCGTTTGATATCATTTTAGGTAAGCAGCCTATCATTTTCTGCACTTTATGTTTTCCCCTCTCTAATCAACTTTTTAATCAAAGTACACTGTTCTTCTGAACAATGTCTGGAACAACCCATTTTACTCAGATTTTCAGAGAAATGCACAGTACAACATTTGCTGCCTTCATCTTTAAATAAGGGCCACTTGTTTGACACCAGTTTTTTCACAGAATGAATTTACCTCTCTTATTGAACTCCACACTGCTATTATTTTGAACACACCCTTTTCAATTAATGATTCAGTTACACAGAATCAGCAGCATGCATGTCATGACTAGGGGTGGGAATCGCAGGGTACCTCACGATACGATATAATCACGATACATGGCTCACGATAACGATACTATCATGATACAGCGATTCTGCGATAATCGATATATTTCTAGAAAATCCTATAATGATATATCGCGATATCTGTCTAAACAAAATGCCTGTGAAAAGGTTAAGTGCAAGTTTTCTTTCTTTATTCAAGTCCAAACTCTTAGAAAACAGCAAAAAAAGTTCTGTAAATCAATTTTAACATGTTGAGTAAATTAATAATTTTATTCTTGGACTTATTAAAAGCTTACACTTTTCTTTGTAAACAAACACATTTAACTGCTTAACTTATATAGCCTCTCTCTCCATGTAATATTAATATTAATATATAGATATATATAGATATAGATATATATATATATATATATATATATATATATATATATATATATATATATATATATATATATATATACACACACCACACACACACACACACACACACACACACACACACACACACACACAAATAAACCGGGTACATTTCAAAATTTACCTGGAGTACTTTCTCAACCCTTCTACTCCTCTCATCATAAAAACGGAGCCCCGCACGGAAAAATAGCCGTTCACATCGCGTCTTTTGCGCGCTCAGGTTGGTTATTTCAAATGTAGACGCGCGGCAAGCACACACACACTGCACACTTCTGCGCCGCATTAACGGGTCTGACAGTGTTTTGTCTCGTCCTCCATCTCATAGGTGCAGATTTATGTTTCTGCTGGTCGGTGCCCACTGTTCACACTGCATAACGCGCACTTGTAATATCTGTGAGAGAGGGAGAGCATCCAGTTTTGTTCACATAAAACTGGACGCACCGGCGGCGCTCTCTCTCTCTCATATAGTGAGGAAAATCCACCTGCGATCCGAGCGGAGAGGTTCGGCTACTCATGACTGAATGTGCGCTCTGCAATAATAACGTGATCGGTGCCTATGGTCCACGCTGATAACTGTTCCGGGGCAGTTTTTTAGTTTTCATCTCCATAAACGTATATATAGCAGTAGAGCTAATACAGTGTCTGAAAATCTGTTTATCATTCGGTTCCTCGTGCTTCCCCATCTTCATAGAGAACGCGCTTCATAGTTGCTCTGAGCGCTCTTGGAAAGAAGCTGAAAATGGCGCGGCCGTGATTTCCACGCATTTTTAGACTCTGGGAGCAGGAAAATGTATTTAGAGCACCTTATTGTATTAATTAAAATATCGATATTTGGCGCCAGATATCGATTATCGTATCGCATGGAGAAGGATCACGATATATCGCCATATCGATTTATTGTCCCACCCCTAGTCATGACTGCTGGGTCTGTTGGTTTTCTATTACTCTACTACACCTACTAGTAAAATATTTGCCATCTAGAAATATAATTTCTACAAAAACAGTGATTGATCTGTTTAGTGATGTTGGACTGCTATTATTTTGAACACAACTGTGTATATATATTGTTTCAAATGGTGTTTCTTTTAACACCAGTCTTTGTTTGTTTTTTGTATTAGTTTTATGTTTTTATTTTTGTTTGTGGTTTTGTTTTTGTCTTTTGTTTGGTTTTGTTTTTGTTGTGTTTTTTTGGTTTTGTTGTTTTGTTGGTTTTTGTTTGGTTTGGTTTTGGTTTTGTTTAGTTTTAGTTTTGTTTTGTGATTTTTGTCTTGCTTTGCTTTTTTATTTTTGTTTTGTTTTTTGGTTTTGGTTTGGTTTGTTTTGTTTTTGTTTGTTTTGCTTTGCTTTTGTTGGGTTTTGGTTTTGTTTAGTTTTGCGTTTGTTTGGTTTGAAAACTGACTGAAACTTTTGTGACTCAGATATGCTGCTTTTGATGTTTGTTGTAGTGGGCAACCAGTGAAGTCAACTACAAAGATGTATTATCTTTTTAATGCATTATTTCATGGCTTTCCATCTTATTCAGTTCTGACTGGAAGCTTTAAAGCAGCATAGCACTGTTCACAATAATTTTAGCTCATCTATTAACACACTATGTGAAGGCTTTGTGAAGTGCTTTGGTTAATTCCCCCCCCCCCAAATTTTCACAGAATTAGATTTTTTTGCTCTTCCAGATTACATACAGTTCATGGACAGTAGAGTGTTCTTTCTGCAGTCATCATGAATAGAACAAGAGCAACTAAAGTCTTCTGATCCAGAACTAATCAACACAGACCCCTAATATATAAACAGTCATTGTTGTTTACAATCTTTGGGAGTTGGTCCACACAGGACTGATCGGTTCAGACCCTCCAGAGCTCTTCGTTAATGCCATTCTGCCGTGTTTGGGCTGTTCCTCACTAGGCACTCTGCCCTCTCACTCGCTCTCACACACACAGCAAACTGAAACAGCTCAGATTAAGATTAATCCTCCTTAATGCACCGGCTCATAATATAGTCATTAGGTGACTTGAGCCTAATCCAGCCCATCTAACCACCGTGCTTTATAAAACACACACACAGGATTTGCTGTCAATGCTTGGAGGCTGGAAACACAGCATCACGTATAAATACAGGCCGCTCTGACACTTAATACTGATTAAGGCTTCGCTGAATGGTAAATGTAAATGAAGAGCTTGTGTTGAGCTGGAGTGTGAATGGACAGAGAGGCCTTCCCTGGAAAGTAAGCGTCCATGTTACATTAGGTGACTTCATGCTGGTAAGAATAGTTCATCCAAAAAATGATGGTTCGGTCATCATTTACTCCCCTTCATGAAGTTTTCAATTTGCTGTTTTATAAATAGCCAGTGATTTTCATAGTGTTTTATGGTACAGCTATAATCACTATGAGCTTTTGTTCTGCATGAATATTCAAATCAAAATCACATTTTCTGCTCTGCAGATTAAAGGAAGTCAGAAAAGTTTGGAACAAGGAAATAGACGTGTAAGGAAGGACAGAATTTTTATTTTGGGTCAAGCGGCTCTGAATCCCTTGTGCTCTGGCTTAGGGTAGTATCAAGTCAGGCTGCAGTAGCAGCAACACAGCTGGCTTCTCTTAAAGTGAGGAGGCCGAGAGAAAGCTCAGCACCTTTGAGATTAATCAGCTGTACTCTTCTGCAGTGAAGAGCTCTGCTGGACACCGGCCAGTGTCACGCCCCAGTAGATAACTCACACTGACAACTCCACTCTACCATCTGATCAAGGAAGTCAAGACAATGTCTGTCTCTTCAGCATTGTTGCAGTTTTTGTTCATAATGTATTTAAACACTCATATTGATGTCTGAGTTAGTTTAGTTGGTTTGAAAGCTTTGAATTGCTGTCATTGACTATTTGAGTATTTGAATGCTCACATTTATTATAGTGCAGTGCATTTTGAAAATGTACCGATAAAACAAGAATGAAATTTGACTTTTAGTTCAGACCAAGCAATCAAACCAGTTATGAAAAAGCCTAAATTTTAGTCAGGCATATGCAGAAGCACTCGATTTGACTCTGCTTGGGCAGGAGTTCACAGATTTATGTTTTTATTAACTTAAAACTAATTTGAATACTTAACAACTTTAGTTGAATTGAACCTACACTACTGTTCAAAGGTTTGAGGTCAATAAGAATTTCTTTTTTTTTCTTTTTGAAAGAAATTAATACTTTTTTATTCAGCAAGGATGCATTAAATTAATCAAAAGTGGCAGTAAAAACATTAAAAATCCTTTTTCAAATAAATGCTGTTATTCTGAACTTTCAGTTCATCAAAGAATCCTAAAATGCATCATTGTTTCCACAAAAACATATTAAGCTGCACAACTGTTTTCAACATTTATAATAATGAGAAATGTTTGTTGAGCAGCAAATCAGCATATTGGAATGATTTCTGAAGGATCATTTGACACTGAAGACTGGAGTAATGATGCTGAAAATTCAGCTTTGCCAACACAGAAATAAATTACATTTTTATTTTAATTTAATTAGTAATAATACGAAACATTGTTACTGTATTTTTGGTCAAATAATGGAGCCTTGGTGAGCAATGAAAACAATGACAATTTTTGCAGACCTCAAACTTTTAAAATTATTATTGTTATTTTTTTTTTAATACAGAAGAACATCTTTCAACCTTTGTTCTTCTCCTTGTATAATTGTAGGCAGGGCTTGTTTTAGTATGCGCCACAGTGTCTTGCTAACACAGTAGCTGAGGCCTGTTGTCTAAATCTACAGTGCGTGGTTGCAGGATATGCTCTCACACCCCATGGGAATGCCATTAGTGTGGAACTGAAGGAACACAGCAGGTGAAACAAATAAGGCCCAGATTTTTTTCCCCCTTTCTCCCTCGTCACCTCGCTTTTTTCCTTTTCTCGCTCCCTTGTTTTCCTCTTTCCTCTTTCAGTCCGCTCTCTCTCCTTCGTTCTTTCCGTGCAGTTGTGGATGATAGTAGTCATCAGGAGTGGTGTGAAATGAGCTCCGACCCAGAGCATGTGTGGTGATTTATCGTACCGAGCTGACCGCTCTCCAAGGCTTAACCCCTCGCTGTACGCAAGTCAAACCCCCCGCGGATGCCCGTACCTTCACTCAAGACACACAGGAGGGTATCTGCAAGGGTACACGTTCAAAGGAGGCAACGGAAACAGCGGGTCTCATATTGGCTGTTTGTTTTTCCTCTAAATAGAGGCGCTAATTTGGTACCGCCTTGGCTGAAGGACACACTGGGGGACGTCTGAGCACTCCGTTTCTAAATAAAAAGGATAAGGATTGAATTTAATTAGAGAACCAAGCATGAGTTGATTGAAATTATTATTGGACAAAGAATGTTTTGTTTGTAAATGATGTAAACCGTGATCATGTGGCCTTTTCTGTAGTCTGATAATGCTCCAGACTTTGACTAAAATGTTATTTTAGTTTAGTTAAAACTATAAAGTTGCTATTGGTGACAGCTGGGAAATTTTGTGTGAGCTACGATGAGCTTTCGTCAGACGGCGTAATGAATGCAACAAACGATGTCTGATTTATGTAGTGTTAACGAAAACTATGATGAGCTTTTTCCCATGACTAAAAAGAGAGATGAAAACGAGATGACAATAAGGTCAATAAACGATAACTACTAATTCCGTTGATGAGAAAACAAGACTAAAATGTATTCAAAAAATAAAAACTTTACCAAAATCTCTTTCTATTTTCATCAAAAAAAAAGGAGACAATTTTATTGTGGACTGCTGTACTCGCCTGTAGTACGTAGTAGTATGAGCGTTCATGTGTGCAGTTGCCAGATATCATGAGTTCAAATCTCCGAATCAGAGCTTCTCTGTTACAAGGATACATTTTCAGCTCAGTGTTTTGCTTATTTTTTGCAATCTGGCAACCATGCGAAATTGCTCGCTCTTCATTGCGGAAGCGCCATCACTGATGATCTGAAAACACAGACAAACAAGCTGGAGTTTAGCGATCTAAATGAAAGTGTCACTCAGCCAGTCTGTTCTGTCATGAGATCTCGACTATATTGTTTGCGATTGTGGTTGCTGAATAAATGCACTTACTCAACCACTGTTGTTTTAATAGAGAAACATTATTGCAATTTGGAATTATTGGAATCACTATTAGGAATTTCACTGTTCTAATATTTTTTGTTTGTTTTACCAGTTTTCATAATGTAGACACAGAGTTTGCATAAGTCTTTAATATTTATATAATATCCTATAATAAATCCGTACCCTAGATGAGGTAAAATAAACCATGAGTCAACATTCTGTTGATTTGTGCTCACTGGTGAAAGTGCAATACCTGAAATGCAAAAGTAAATTTCTCAAATGACAACAAATATTACGATTATAATTTTGAGCAAAAATAATTTTTTAATTAGTTTAACCATTATACAGCATGATGAAAATGAGACTAAGATTTCATTGACTAAAACTAGACTAAAATGTTCAGACATTTCATCGACTAAAACTTGACTAAACAAAAACAGGACAAGATTAACTAAATATGATAATAACTAAAGCCTACATTTGAGACAGGACTAAGACTAAATTAAAAGTGGCTGTCAAAATTAACACTAGATTCATGAAGAATTGCATCTTATGCATCAGTTTGAGTCAGTAAAAAATTTACTTTTAGATTTATTCATAGCTGACTCACTTAGTGAACTGTTTCATGTTCTTACAAAACAGTGAGATAGATAGATCTATCTATCTATCTATCTATCTATCTATCTATCTATCTATCTATCTATCTATCTATTTATTTATTTATTTATTTATTTATTAATAAATAAATAAATAAACAAACATAAAAAATATATATATATATATATATGCTGTCTAAAATTGAGGTTTCGTCAGGTGTTGTAGTGAACGCAACAACAAACACCGCGTGAGCCGTAATATCCGATTCTTGAAGAATTGCATCTTTTGCATCAGTTTGTTTGAGTCAATGAAAAAGATTCACTTTCAGATTCATTCACAGCTGGCTCCCTTACTGAACTGATTCATGTTCTTAGAAAATGGAGCGATATTTATATGGATTTGTTTTGTTTGGAGTCCTGATGTTTTATAAAGGGATATTCCTAGTAAGAGTGACAGACTTGGATGTTTCCAAATGTGAACTCTAATACGCTGAACTGCATCAGAAGAAAATAATCTCCATGTCTAGATGCATCAGGCAAGTGGCATTGTAAAATTTGTAGCAGCTTTGCATGATTAGTGATGTATCAGAAATGAAACTCTTGCCACATTGTGATCTACATCATGCCGCCACCGTGTCACGCGTTAAATCAACTCTGAACGCTACTGGGATGCTTCCTGAAGACTTCCCACCGCAGACTTATGGAGCCCAGGAAGTAACCTTCAGCAACACATTCCTCAGGAAGCGCTCGGTGGAGACACACTCACACACGCACACTCGGCGGAACTGGAATCCATATGCTTGCCATCTCTCAAATGTTTTAATTCAGCATGATAAAACATCCGTTATTTATAAGGTGATTGAGCGTAAAGTATTTTGGAGCACAAGTCCATCCATCATGAGTAGACAGTAAGCTGTGAAACACATTACTGTACGCTCCGGCCTGCTTCTCACTGCCCGGCTCCGCTCCGCTCTGTGGTCAGCCGGAATAATGTGGCTTCTGTTCAAAGTATGCAGCATAAAAAATACATTTTATTTGCAGGATAACAGGTGCAGGCTAGGCAGGGAATGAGCACTAATGAAGTCATGGTTGGTGAATGCATCATGTTTGGACTGGGGCCCTCTTGTTGTTTCCCCAATAAGTTCTTAATAAACAAAACTTGTTTTGTACCAGTTAATAAGAAATATTAGATTAGATTAAAGTTGTTATAAATTAAATGTTTTGTGAAAGTTGTTATAATACAATATAATACAGTATTTATAATGACAGTGTACGTATTTGACAAGTTTTTGAAATGCAACAAAAAATTCTGAACATTAATGTTTAGTATTAATATAATAATTAATTTTTTTGTATTATTATTAGTTATTAATTATAATCTGAAACTATCAGTTTACTGTTCAAAGTTTTTGGGAAAATAAAAACTGCTCACAAATGCTGCATTTATTTGATTAAAATACAGTACATTATTGTGAAAACTGTTTTATTATTTTCTGTTTCATTATTTTAAAATATAATTTATTCCTGTGATGGAAAAGCTGAATTTTCAGCAGCCATTACTCCAGTCTTCAGTGTCACATGATCCTTCAGAAATCATTGTAATATGCTGATTTGATGCTCAAGAAACATTTCTTATTATTATCAATGTTGAAAACTTTTTTTTTTTGTAGAAACGGTGATATGTTTTTTTTTTTCAGGATTATTTGAATAGAAAGTTCTAAAGAACAGCATTTATTTGTCTCTTTTAATGCATTCTTGCTGAATAAAAGTATACATTTCTTAAAAAAAAACTTCTGGTTTTATCAGTGTCTCTAGTTTTGTCTAGATGTCATTCTTAAAAAAACAACATGCTTAGCTTTCATATACAGCACCTTTAAATTCTTTATCTTCTTCCCTCTTTTTGTCTTTTTCCCTCCTCAAAGTAGAGTTCATTCTCACACTAGCAGCATTTCACCTCTGTCAAAACTAACAGCGTTTGAATCTGCTCAGAATGACTGGAGGGTGATTTGTACAAAGTCCCCTAGGTCAAAGGTCGCCCTCAGCCCTGATGTTTATTTGTTTGCTTTTGTCACTCAAAATCTCTTCTGTCCCCCCCCCCCCCCTTTTTTTTTTTTTTAATATCGGCCTGAAGGTGCAGCAAACAAAGCCCCGGCCGCCCCTCGAGTGCAGGAGAGAGTGATGAGGTGGAGGAGAGAGCAGAAAAGGCTGGGATTAGGGGTGAGGGCTAGCTAAACAGGACAGTTGTTTATCTTTGTGCAGTGAAGGTAGTGCTGTGCTATCACTTTCTCATTCCTCACTTAAAAAAACATACTCCTCCTCGTGCTCTGTGCTCCTGGTCAGTAGTAGTTTAATGTAAGACCACTTCTCCAGACCCCCTTCTCATTAGCTTACCTAATGTTAAGAGCTTTGATCTTGAAGAACAGAACTCTTGATGCATTGCAACAATTAATGTTATTTATAATGGCCTACCCTCTCTCTTTCACTCTTTCTCTTTTTCTATGCTTTTTTACTTTTTGCTTGTATAAACTACTGGGACCAGTTAGCCTCTAACTTAGCCTCTATGTTGAGACGGTGTCTTAAGATCTAGGATGACCAACTAACAGTTAGCCAAGGGGTAATCAGTTTTGATTTTTAGATTCAACTTAAAAATGTAGATTAGTCTATGTAAATGAGCTGTAAATTATGACCAGTCTTAAAGAAAAAAAATAGATGACTAACTTGTAAGACTAGTCTAAACCTTTTATGCAACTGGACCCTGTTCAAAAGTTTAGGATTGGTGAATTTATTTATTTATTTATTTTTTAATGTTTTTTAAAGCCTCTTATGCTCACCAAGGCTGCATTTATTTGATAGAAATACAGCAATTTAGCAGCCATTACTCCAGTCTTCAGTGTCACATGATATTTCAGAAATAATACACTGAGAAAAACATTTAGTAGAAAAATGGTAAAGTTACTGTTCATTTTCTGCCAAGACATTATCTGTTAATTTTATGGACAGGTCCTTCAACCCTAAAATACCTTAAAAATCAGCTACAAATTTTACTGATTATTATTTTTGTGATACATTTTTTTCTTTTTTTTAATAGAAATTTCAAAAGAACAGCAATTATTTGTAATAAAAATATTCTGTAACATTATAAACGTCTTTACTGCCACTTTGGATGTTCTTTGTTGACTTTTGATTAATTTTGATATTCTTTAAAAGAAAAAAAAAAATGTTACTGACCCCAAACTTTTGAACTGTAGTATTCAACTTGAGTTCTTGTTAGTTTTTACTTTTCAAAGCTTTTTGAGGAAGTTAAGTTTATGTATTTTAAAGCTGTTTTCCTTTTTCTTGGCCAAATGGCAAAATCAGATGTACCTCGACATCCTGTGCAATATAAATTTCATCCCTTCATGCTAAAATACAGCTTTGATATTGCACTGTGAGGGTAAAAAAATCTTCAGTGAGTTACTTTGGAAGCTCTCTGAAAAGTTTTAATTTCTCTGGGGCTTTCAAATTGCCTGTTTAGGTTGTGGCGAGCATTGTTCGACGCATTTATAAAACACCACTGTGGGTTGTACCGAACGACCATATGGAGTTCCATAACATTGTTACAACCTAATTGCCCTCTTCGACAAGTGCCAATTTTCTTCAAGAGGCAGGAGAGAAAAGAGCAGGCGCGTTGACATGCGTCAAACTCCTCCCCGCAGATGGATCAGGCTGTGGTTGGGGCCTGAGATGAGAAGTCTCCCTGGGTTTGCTTTAGCCGTGCTGGCCTTGTTAGTTCGTCCCATCTCCCGCAGCATTAGAGCAGGCTGCTGGAAAGACCCGGCTCTAATTCCACTAGCAGATCAATAACCATCAGTGTTTGGTTTTGGGCTGCTGGCTTGGTCACGGGATGCTCCACCCCCCACCTCCCCTGCTCACCCCCATTCGCAACCCTTGTGGGCTGAGGGTCGTTTTGTTTGGAGGTAATTTTCACTGTGAGCTTGTGAACTGTGTCTCAATTGAGTCTCAATTGGCGCTTGTCTGTATGGAGTGAGTGGGTTAAGAAGGTTCGATGCACATTCATTTATTCATTTATTCAAAGAGTATAGCAATGTTACCAACATTTCCAAACAATTTTTTTTATCTGTATGCTCTTTCACTCCTCAGTAACAGATTAAATAGTTTGATAAACATTGAATAGCTGTTTTCAGCCTGACAGAAGACACTTGGCCCGTATGATTGGCTAAAATATGTGACATAGCAGTCTGACAAATTAAGTTATTCATTCTTTTGTGATTAAATTAGGCAAACACAAAGGCCCAGCAGGTCTAGTACTGAGAGTCAGCCACTGTTTGTATTACTGCTGCTGTAGCCTGATCACTTGCTGCTCTGAATAGCTGTGTTCACACACACACACACACACACACACACACACGCACACGCATGCACGCACGATAGTCTATAAAGACTGTTGGAAAATTGCCGCCTCTTGTTTGTGTGGTGTAACGTGGCTCTTATGGAATTCTGATCTGTCAGTGGTGCTTTAGTTACATTTACTACAGGGGGGAAATCTCAAACAATTTAGGAAACTGGATACAGGATCATTTGTGTCGTTTTGAATCTCTTCTGTTTTCTTTTTACTTCCTTTGAGAGCAGAAGAATATTTAAAGTCTAGTAATCACCTACTAATGCTGTGTATTGTATAGGATATGGTATGACCAAAATGTTAATGTTATTACATTATGAGCCATTTTATATCATGGTACAAATGTCATTAATAGTTATTTTTGCTGAAAATTAAAAAAAAAATGGCTTGTATTTTAAATAACCTGGTAGTATTACTTAATTTTGAATAATTCACTAAATTAAATTATGATTTGAATATTTACTACTTTTTATTTGGAGTTTTATGGATTAATAATAATTCCTTAAAATAATAATAAAATTAATATGAGCAATAAATTTAAAAACAAAAACAAATAATGTAATTAAATAAATAAAAATAATATCTATTATCAAGATACTATTCGTGTTTATTTTCAATGCTTTGTAAGTAATTGCTTTGGATAAAAGTGTATATCAAATGCCTAAATGTAAATAATAGATTAATAAGTTTGGCATCACTCAAAAACAGGTTCACGTCAAATAACATCTTGTAGGAAACACTGAATGAGTTAACTGAATGATAAAATAATTTGATAAATCATTTTACTTGTTTCGTTTATTATTATTTATTTATAGTATAAAGGGTCTTAAAATCAAAGGGCATAGCAAAGGTAAAGGACTTAATTGCAATGAAAGCGATGTATCAACAGATCTTTTCTTCTGTATTGTGACATACATACGAGTGTAAAAGATTGAAAGAAAAAAGAAAAAGAAAAGAAAAAAAAATGTAGTATGGGACTTGGTTCTATACATCGGGTGTTGTCTGGATTTTGAGATGTGGGAATTGCACTCAAAAGTGGAGGCCGATAAATGCGAGCTTACAGGGGCGGGAATAAACGCGCTAAATGATTGGAGAAGTCCTGTCACCAGAGAGAAGTCTGTCATTGGTATCTGGATTCATTATTTTAATTTCATGCCGACTTTAAAACAATAAAACCTGAACGATGAAATGTATGTTTTGAGCCTGAATTCGAAACATTTTTAAGGTGACATTAAAACACTTGCTTTAGCTGCTCCTCTGGATGCATTTAAATAAGTTTAACACTGTTTTAATGTGCTTTCTCAATGCTGTTCTCGACATTGCTCTGCTGTTACAAACATTTATAGCTCAGACCCTCAACCGCTTAAACTGTGCTCTGTTTTAAGCCCTTTCTGCACCACTGCCAATTGATGTGCATGTGTAATGTGTGGTGGCGGCATCTTCTCCTCTAGGTGCTCCCAGGGGCCCGAGGGTCCGGGGCTATTTGCAGAGGTACCAGTCACACTTGGCTGCATAGGCCGGCTGTTAAACCAGACCCAGTCCACTCATCAGAGTTTAGACCTATAGCCACCACAACAGAACGGGCAGTTGCACAATTTCCAATGCGATGGGGAAAAAACTGACGTTTTCCAAAACTTGGAATCCAACGAAAATGGGGTATTTGTGCATAATGAAGCAGTAAATAACATGAAAATGAGATATATAGTCTCTGTTTTTGCTAACGGTTCCTCTGCTAGTTATGGCACAATTGAATCTTAAGAGAGATTGTTAGGAGCCGAGCTGTGCCGTGCCTTTGCTCAATTCTCTGAGCTTGTTCTCCAAGGACACGCACATACTTGGAGCCTCAAAACCCTTAGCCGGAGCATACATGGATGGGTGACTGACTTTAATCCCTTTTTATTTTGACCAATGTCACACAGAGGTCACCCTGGTTACTGTGTGATTGTCTCACCATCATGGTCCACCACCTCGATTTCTTTATTTCCCTGCGTGGCCCTGGAGATTGTGCTGAAGTACCAAGTCATATTTAGCCTTTATTTAAGAAGATTGCCGCACGTTGGGGGAGGCAGAACGGCGGGCTGCCGATGGCCGGCCGGATCAATACAACACAATTGAGTTCTCCAATCTGAGAGACTAGCTGCGGTGAAGGTGGCACTTACGAGGTGATCGCCTCTGATGAAGACTTTATTAGCCTCTATTGACAGATTCATTTGAGATCCCTCTCCCTTCATCGCTCCCACTTCACTCCAGACTCCCTCTTCCACTGTAAAGTAATATAGTCTAAGCCCACCTTTAAAAGTTTCTAGGGTTGATGAAACGCGTTAACGGCGAAGTTATTTTGTCCTGTGTTTTCGAAGCTTCGTGAGCGTTTCTTCGACTTGATTTCAAAGTAACTTTTGTTATTCTTCTGCCGCTCACGATTCCTTTCGCTTTTGGTGAACTCGGGTTAAGTGGTAAGCACTTGAGACCCTTGTTATCAGATACCGCAGCACCGACAAAGAGTTTTCACTGTAGGAACGCAGCATTACTGAGCTTTTCCCCCATGAGAATACAAAGAAAACATCAAGTTCCCCAAAGAAAGTGTGCGAGGGAAGATTTGCTTTTGGAAGCGAGTCTAGAAGCAACCTGGCCGCGGATAAGACAAAGTGTGGAAATTTTCAGATGATTCTATATTTTATCTCCAAACAAGCTGCAGGCGTATTAGATATCACAAGCTAATACTCGGCGGTCATATGTGCACTCTGTAAAATTGGCTGAGGCTCGACTCGGGCTTTGAAGTCACAAGTTGTTTTTTTGCGTCAAAGTAGCTGTTCGGGGGAACCCTAATCCGCCCAGTATTGCTATGGCATGCTGCGCCTCAGCTCGACACTCGCAGCAGGTTTTCGTGACTCCACTAATTTTGCCATTGTTGTTTTACCTGGTTTGTATTTTGTAGCCCTCGCCCCCCTCTCGCCAGTGTTCTCAGAGGGGCTGTTCCCCGCGCCCGGGTGGATTGGCCCGGGGTGCTTTCCCATCCACAAATAAAGAGCTCGGCGGAGATAATAAAGTATGTTGCATCCTCGGCTGCAGCTGTGTTTTGTTGGCTCTGTTAGATTAAGGATTTATATGTGGTGGACTCGGCTTATTTCTTATAAAAGCTCATCAATAAACTCGGCGCTCCAGGCCTAAATTTGTATCGTGCAACTGGATGTTTATTTCTTGGACTCTGCTGTTCTCATCAGAAATTACTGTATGGGACACACTGTCCAGAATGTATCTGATTTTTCAACCTTAATATAAGTAGTTTTAATGTTTTATGTTTTTAATGTTAAGTAGTTGATGTTTTATGCTCTTTTAGTATGAGTATGACTGCACGACCATATAATTTGGTAGTAAGTGTATTGGATTCAATATGGTGTTGATGTTTTATTGGTATTACTGTAAAAAAACTGTCATTCGAGTATTTGTTTTAATAAATGTTGATGGTTCATTCTCACTGTAGCCAATAATTCATTGCACAAAACACATTATGATCGGAGCAAACAAAGTTTATCCTTGTTTCATGTAGACCTGTATTTAACGCTGCAAAGCCTGACATTAGAAATAATAAAACCATTCATTTCAAATCTGCAGCAGTTTATTGAACCTTTAGACAAAATCTAATTTGTGTATGTGTTTTTCGTATTTAATACATCATGCTTTTATGGAGACATTTTAATAAGATTTTTTTGAAAAGTAAGGGTACTAAAGTAAACCTAAGTTGGTTCAGTCCAGTAAATGTTAATCTTGAAATATGATAACATAAAGTTTGCTTTCACGTAAAAATCACTTAAGATCACAAAAAGACACACGAACCACAACTGGAAGTGGCACATTTTTACAGTTGTATTTAAAAAAAGGCCTTTTATTTGTTAAAACAGTATTGAAGTATCAGTCAGATGACAGAAGGTGTGTAGAAGATTGTGTACAAAAGGTTTTGATCATCTTGTTATTTTAGAAGCCTTAGAAATTTTCTGTAAAGCTGCTTTGCAACGATTTGTATCATGAAAAGCGCTATACAAATAAACTTGAATTGTGTCATATATAATACAGTAGGCTTTATAGCATTACTAAAAATACATGTATCAATAGCGGGAAAGACCAGAAAAGTACTACTCTTACTCTGTTTCTAAAAAGCGGTTGCATCCCTAATGATGAGAGAGAGGCTTTAATTTTCCCAGCAGCTGTTACTTCAGCGGGCTCGCAGCAGAGTCCTCCCACCCCAGCCAGTTCAGTCATTTTCATTAATGCTAAATCCTACATCCTACACAGCTGCTTTAAACAAGAGCTTTTGGAAACAGAGTTGTAATAAGATACCCAGCTCTACCAAGGTGAATAAGAAACAGCCCTTGCTTCACCCGCTCCCTGCCTCTATCTTTCTGTCCTGTTGCATCTTTTGCACGTATGCACACAGATTTGTCGTGACACACCTCTGCTAAATCATTGTTCATGTATGCTGTATGTCACGAAATTATTCTTAGCAATTGAATAATTTGTCCTACTTGCTGAAAATAGTAACTGGCTCGTACCTCATTTGTCATGTGTTTATGTCAGTAGGTTGAATTACCCTCTGACCTAGAGATTTCTCTTTTGTCATTCCAGATCTTTCCGATGTGGAACCCAACGTGTTTCTTAGACCTTTTCTGGAGGTGGTCCGCTCAGAGGACACAACTGGACCAATCACAGGCCTCGCTCTCACATCGGTCAACAAGTTTTTGTCATATAGCCTGATAGGTACGTTTTTATTATGCTTGTTGGTAATTCTTCCAGAATAACAGAGAACAAATCAAGAGTACTTAAGCATGATTATGATCACATTTCAAATATACTGTACACTACTGTTCAAAAGTTTGGGTCAGTAAGATTTTATTTATTTATTTAGAAAGAAATGAACTTTTATTCAGTAAGGATGCATAAACATGATCAAAAGTGACAGTAAATACATTTGTAACGTTTCAAAAGATTTCCATTTCAAATAAATGCTGTTCTTTTGAACTTCCTATTCATCATATAATCATGAAAAAAATGTACCATGGTTTCCACAAGAATATTAAGCAGCACAACTGCTTTCTACATTAATAAGACGTTTCAGTTATTTTTATTTGTAATGATATTTTGCAGTATTACTGTTTCTGTAATTTTGATCAAATAAATGCATCCTTGTCGAACATGAGACAAATTTAAAAAACATTTTAAAAATCTTACAGACCCCAAACTTACGGTAGTGTATATGAATATTAATGCATATTAGCCTAAATATTGATAACTTTAATAGTTCACCTAAAAATAAAAATTCAGTCTTTATTTCCAAACTTCCAAACCTGTCTGAAATTCTTAGATCTGTGAAGCTCTAAAGAAAAGTTTAGCAGCTGCTTCATACATAGAAAATGAATGATGACCAGGGGCTGTCAGGCTCCAAAAATGACAAAATTCTTTTCTATGTATTCATGTGCGTTGTAACCAATCATGATGTACCAAATTTGAATGTGATTGTTCAGAAAAAAGAAAATAACAAACAATATATTTGGTTTGGAACATGAGGTTTTTTGGTAGAATGCATTGCATTTTTGTAATCCCTTTAATGGTTTTCTTTTTTTTGTTGTTATTTTAACTCTAATCATAAAAACATAGCTCACTGGTCAATGTTAACAACACATTTTTACATTACTGAGTGCTCTTCTCAGCAGTGAAGTCCTGATCATGTAACTTGACCAGAGTCACTGTTCCTGATGGGTGGACTGTATTTTCTCACTGACGCAGGAGAGCTTGTTTTGCAGCAGTTGTGATCGGCACAGACTGTTCTCTTCCTTGTTAGGGAAATATGGCCAAATGCTGCCAAAGTGTGAAAGCAGCACCCTGTTCAAGATACAAGCCGTCTCTAATTTTTTAAAAATACTATGACGGCAGTTGTCAAGCAGCTGTATGCTTTGCACAACTGAAAGATGGTTTTACAAATGTTAAAGGTGCTCAAACCCATAACGTAATATAGCACGGTTCTAGATTGAATGGATTTCTGGGATAGATGTTTTGTCCATTTGAATTTTATACATTACACATTGAATCTTGGAATAAAGATCTATTTTAAACCTGGAAATAATCGGTTTCATGGTTTAGAAGAATGTTAAACAAATGTAAAGTTATGTCTTAAAACCCAAGAAGACTTAAAGGGATAGTTCAACCAAAAATGAAAATTCTGTCATTAATTACTCCCCGTTCACCGTCGTTCATATTCGAAACACAATTAAGATATTTTTGATGAAATCTGGGAGCTTTCTGACCCTGCAATGACAGCAACTACCACGTTCAAAGTCCAGAAAGGTAGTAAAGACATTGTTAAAATAGTCCATGTGACATCAGTGGTTCAACCTTAATTTTATGAAGCTACGAGAATACTTTTTGTGTGCAAATAATTTGTGTTCTGAAGATGAACGAAGGTCTCAAGGATTTGGAACAACATGAGGCGAGTAATTGATGACAGAATTTTCATTTTTGTGAACTATCACTAATCAAATGAGTAAGTGTGACACTGAAAAAAATGACATTATGACATGGAAAAAAGGGAAAAAAAAGAAATAAAAATGAGTAAATAATAAATAAGTTAGACAATAAGACAATAAAATAGCTCAACTTGCAGTTTCACCAGAAGTTGATCAAACAGATTTCCATTGGAATGCAATAGACACAGACACACAGATGAAATAAATGAATCCCGGACACTGTGAGAGCTGCTGTCACCCCAGATGCACCATTGTTCCTAATCCGCCATGATGCCAGCATCTCGTCAGGAAGCTCAGGAAGGGTTACTATGGCAACCTGCACTCCAAATCTTGTCTCTCTTTACATCTAGGATAAGGCATAGTAGTCACACATGCATACATTTCCTACAGTACAAATTAAGTCATGCTCTCCAACAGTATTAGCAGCAGCATACCTGCTGTAAATATAGCATTAGTTAAAGCAATTCAGTGTGCCTATTTTTTTAAAAATGTTATTGGCTTAATATTCTTTCAGTTTAGGGAAAAACTGTATGAATTGATTGAACACAATGCCACATGTCTGTTTACATGTCTGTAACAAACAGAATGTAGTTTTATTTCCCCCAGCAGAGCTTCAACCCTTTTTCTCATACACATTTATTTTTCTTCTCTCTCACACACATGCAGAGCTGTACTAATCCCAGGTGAGCACTCCTGACGAGCGTGACATATTAATGCACTCGTGTGAGTGTGTGATTAAATGACCTTTAGGTATGTGAGAGGCTGTGTGCTGACTGATGGGTTATGCTCATTCAGACTGCACTAATCTGCCATGAAGAGTGACATTATCATTACTCCCAATTAGCATTCCATAGACATACAGTACAGCCACACGCTATAGGCCGTACATTAACAGCTCTGATTGATTCACAACTTGTTCTGATACTGGGCTCTTAACTTTGGATGTTGGTTTTTGAGTATAATTGATCACTGAGTCTTCAGTTCTTTCAGATAGGGTTTTATTGAATGGTTTGTGTGAATGAGATGCTGAAGACCAACTTTATGCTCCTGGGAACCAGCAAAAATATTTTTTTTTTGATGATAGTTATGATGTGTAATGATAACTATGATCTGTGGACTATGTGTATATACATATATACATATACACACACAACAGTTCTTTCTGGTTCTCGAATCTGATTGGCTGATAGGTATGCGATATTGGAGTCCAACAGAGCTCCTCATCCTCTTCACCGTTTGTATCACTCCGCTTGCCGAAGTTGCCATATTTCTCACAGCGAGTGTCATGGCGGACGGCCAAATCCACTATAATTTTCAAAATAATACTGTTTTGTGTCACAGAATGCAGTTTTAAGAGTTTTTTTTAGGCGAGAATGTGCTTGCTTGGGCTTCAAATATGTGGTTTGTTAATAAAGATAAGGTCTATTTCAAAATTTGCTTAGTTTTCGGAGACGGGAGATCCATCGGTTCAGCAGCCGTTCAGAACTCATTACACCCACAGAGAGTGCCTGACTGTGGTCAGATCTTCTGGAATTTACCGCTTGCTCTGATGTCTCTATAGTGGTTAAACCCAAGATATAATTTGTTTTGGGTAAATCTAACGGCCAGTCTTTGGTCTCATTAAACTATTATTTGTTCCAGAGCAAATAGTTTTGGCAAAATATTATCATGTTTATTTAAATTCAGTGCTGTATATCGCGCTGTCTTTGTACGGTTGCCTAGCAACTTTTATGATGGCTGTTGTTGTTGTTGTTTATTATAGTAAATATGATTATTCAATAAATAATATTTTATATAAGTAATAATAGTATTTAATAATAGTGTTTAGTACCGAGGTATGGTGCGTGTTCGTGATGGTGATTTTAATTACATTGTTCCGCCATTAGATGGTGACGAGACTGTTTTTATGAGTCAGCGCTGCAATAAAGACTTTTACTTTGAAAAATACGCTTTTGTGAACAGGTTATTTTTACTTTCAACAACGATGCGGCTAACAAATGAGCAGTGCTGTCATCACAAATCATGCTTAACAGATGAAAGGATATTGACGATACGACAAAGATAACGCTTTCCTCAGTGGACATTCAGATTTATGTTTTATTGTCTGTAGGAGATGCTGTATCAGATACAGGTAATCACAGTCGCTCAGTCCATCTCTCTCTCATAATACATCACTCTTCATAATACAAGCTTTTACTGCAGTAATAGAATAAGTTTTCAATGAAGCAACTCAACGTTCCTTCGTTACTAATTCTAAAGTGACGTTTCGGAATTAGTAACGGAGGCTTGGGCTCCGCTGTTAAACTGTTAACTTTAGATTTAAATCTGTGGCGGAAGGAAGTAGTTCTGCACAAAAGAGGGCTTTTAAAGACACTTCGTTGTTGTTTCTAATTTATTTACACACTCGTGATTTCAAACTGTTGTATAAACGCAATATCACACTTGTAGACATATGATATGGTTGTATATTGCATGGCTGTGATTACCCACGGCACTCGACCTGTGGCCTCGTGCCTACGGACGAATCACAGCCGTGCGATATACAGCCATATTGCACTTCTACTCGTGTGATATTGCTTATATATATATATATATATATATATATATATATATATATATATATATATATATATATATATATATATATATATATATATATATATATATATATATATATATATATATATATATAGAGAGAGAGAGAGAGAGAGAGAGAGAGAGAGAGAGAGAGAGAGAGAGAGAGAGAGAGAGAGAGAGAGAGAGAGAGAGAGAGAGAGAGAGAGAGAGAGAGAGAGAGAGAGAGAGAGAGAGAGATCCATCTTTTCACACTGAGGACAACTGAGGGACTCAAACACAACTATTCAAAAAGGTTCAAACATTCACTGATGGTCCTGAAGGAAATACGATGCATTAAGAGCCAGGGGGTGAAAATTTTTGGAATTTGAAGATCAAGGTAAATTGTACTTAATTTGTTTTCCGGGAAACATGCAAGTATCTTCTGTTGCTTCTGAAGGGCAGTACTAAATGGAAAAAAAAAATTATATTTCTACAAAATAAGAAAAGTTTGGACATCTTCATCCTGTTCAAAAGTTTTCACCCCCCGGCTCTTAATGCATCGTGTTTCCTTCTGGAGCATCAGTGAATGTTTGAACCTTTTTTTAATAGCTGTGTTTGAGTCCCTCAGTTGTCCTCAGTGTGAAAAGATGGATCTCAAAATCATATAGTCACTGCTGGAAAGGGTTCAAATATGTAAAGGATGCTGGAAACAAGAAGATTCCGTAAGACATGGAGGATTTTTCTGAAGAACAGTGCTCAGTTTAACTGTTCAGAACAAACAAGGGACTCATGAACAACCATCACAAAACAAAAAACAGTTGTGGATCATCCAGGTAACCACACACAGTATTAAGAACCAACGGTTCACAAACTTTTGCATGGGGGTATTTTAATAATTTCCGCTATTTTTGTCTTGTGGACTAAATGTAAACATCTTTTATGTAAAATATCTTACTCAGGACAGTACTAATTAAAAAATAACATGCATTTTGTATGATCTCTTTATTTTGTTAAAATTACTCACATTTTCACAGATTCTGCAAGGGGTTCACAAACCTTCAAGTGGCACTGTGTGTGTGTATATTTTATATATTTTATATATATATATATATATATTATATATAATGTGTGTGTGTGTATATATATATATATATATATATATATATATATATATATATATATATAATATATATATATATATATATATATATATATATATATAATATATATATATATATATATATTATATATATATATATATATATATATATATATATATATATATATATATATATATATATATATATATATATATATATATAATATATATATAATGTATGCATACATACATACATACATACATACATACATACACGTACACAGAGTCAAACCAAAAATTATTCAGACACCAGATATAAGTTTTGATTTTTTTTTTTTTACTAGTGGGTGCAGGACACTATAGTTCATTTATGTAAGTGAGGATAGCAAAATAAAGTAAACTGTGGACTACCAGTACAATTGATAAAACTTTGGGACTAAAAATTTGATTTGACACTTTGACCTGACCATGTTTTGTTACATACCTTTCTATCAAAGTTATCTGACATTATCAAGATGAATTTGTTTTGACATGGTTTAATTCTTGAGTTCTTATCATATTTTATTAGCATTTTCTAAACTATAGTGAATAAACTGTGATAATGTGAGAAATGTTGAAGGTGTCTGAATAAATTTTGGTTTGACTGTGTATATATAATAGGGCTGTGATAGCGATTTAATACCAATTATGGAACCGGCTTCACTGATGAGATGCGGGTGACAATCGAATGCGATTAATTGCACAGCCCTAATATATAATATTATATTATACTATATTTTAATACTTTATTTATTTACAGTTTTAAAATCTTTTATTTTTCATTTTATTATATACTGTATATCACCTGTAGAGGACATTGGGACTCAGAAACTGTTTATTATTATTATTTCCCTAAACACTGAAATCGCAATGTCTGAACCAAAGTATGCACATATGTGCTCGACTATATGAAATGCATTAAAGAAAATGTAACATTTTTAAAAAAAATTGAGTTTATATGTTTTGTTCCTAATTTATTTATATATGGGGAAAATGTGTGTTCTCAATTTAATATATTATTATAAATGATTATTAGTTTTGTATTAATTAAAGGTGTCATATGACGTTGCTAAAAAGAACATTATTTTGTGTATTTGGTCTAATGCAATGTGTTTATGCGGTTTAAGGTTCAAAAAACACAATATTTTCCACATACTGTACAATATTGTTGCTCCTCTATGCCCTGCCTGTCTGAAACGCGCCGGATTTTACAAAGCTCATCTTTCTGAGAAGCGAGGCATGCTCTGATTGGCCAGCTATCTGGTGCGTTGTGATTGGCCGAATACCTCAAGCGTGAGACTGAAATGTTACGCCCCTTACCGCAGTGGTTCTCAACTGGTTTGGACTTGGGACCCACGTTTTCCCATGGTCATCATGCCGCGACCCACTTAAATATAAAATTATTATTTTTTTTAAATATTTTTTATTTAATATTATTTTATTTTTAAACAAAGCAAATTTATTTCACAAAAATTAAGCTAAGACTGTTAAGAATATGACTAATACTGAATAAACAGCTTGTAAGTTAAGACTATTAAATAGCAATCCCAAACTAGTTTTTGTTAATACGATTAAGTTGAGCCACCACAGTCATTTAGCTAAACATATACAAGATGACACAAAGTGAAAATAACATGGTATTTTTTGGGTTATGGAAACAACATGGTGAATATACAATACTAACATGAACTGTTAATGATACCTTCATGCAAATCCTTACCAGCTAACACACGCAGGACAGTTATGTGATTTATCGGTACTGTACTGTTATTTCACACGTTGCATGCTCGTAGTTTCTGCGTTTTATTGAAGTGATATACAGCGCGGCACCACATTCACGCGTGCTATAGAAGAGTGCGTGCTACGAACACTGTATAGCATCTGGCAGCACAGGATAGTTCGCTTTTCTGAGGTAAAAGACTTTATTTCGTAACAAGTTATGAAAATAACGATAGAATAATGACACATTAAACCTGTCAACATCTCATCTGACCGCAGATACTGAATCGAGACAGCGCATTTTTCTCAGGCACTCTTTACTTAAACTGCATCTAACAGAAGTGTCAACAGCTTTATATGTATTTATATATTCTGTGGAAGGCGTAGGACCAAAAAATGTCTGTCCAATCAGAACACTCGGTCCGGGCGTTTAATTCGCTTTTCTACCTGCCTGTCAACGCATGTATTAGCATACCCCTGCGCACCCTGTTCGCGCAGACAGGTTACGTCATCAGCGCGATCACGCACGCTGTGCAGACAGAGCGAGAATGGCAGGCAAACATCAACAACCCGATCTTCCTTCCTGGTATTGTAGTACTTTTACTAACTGTACTATAAAGTTTTCTGACCGGTGAATGACACATGATGTAGCCCAGCGAGGTTCCCAGTTCCAGTCTTCGCGCCCCCCACTCTGCATATATTGCATGTCTTGCTTAGTTAACACACCTGATTCAGATAACCAGCTCGTTAGAAGAGAGCTACGTGCATAAACTGTGTTCCGATTGACATGCTCCCAACACAATTTGCTCCCTAATCCCTGAGGAGGGGAAATCCGTTGAAGTTTACTTCACTTCGGAACATTCATTCACGGATTTGCGCTGCGCAGCGCCTTCACACACAGACGAAACTTACTAGAGAAGTGTGACATAATATACTTCTATAAATAAATACTATTTAAATTTACGTCTCGCACATTTTAATGACCTTTTTATGGAACATATACGCTCACTTCGAACTGGAATCATGGCGGAATATCTGGTGATGTCCACTTCGCAGGGCACTTATATGACTTGCGGTCGAATAGAACAAACATCACACATGATAAGAGATACATATGAAATGTGCAGAGCCGGGGGGAGGACTGGGATTGGGAACCGCTGATGTTGTCTCTGTCAGAGCTCTGTTATTCTGGTCTGTGAGCGTATATGCGTTCAGGAGGCGTGGCTTTGGACAGTGATTGCAGGGACGGTGGGACGTTCGCTTTCAGTGCTATCAGGCTAAAGTTAGCATTTTCCAAGATCTCCTATTGCACCTTTAATGTGTTTTGGAGAAAACTTTTAATACAACAAAAACTGTAGTAATAAGAGTAGTAACTTAGATCATCTCATATTACATTGAAATTTTTTTATTATTATTATTATTATTATTATTATTATTATTATTATTATTATTTATTTATTTTTTTTACTATTTACCTGTAGTGTCTCCTCAACTTTAAACATTCAGTAATTGTTTCCTCAGATGTATATTTTCAAGACATAATGCAAAAATCAAGTTTTCATGTCCAAACCCATAAACCTTTTCTCTGAAAAGACCAGGATGTCTTCTAGTCTTGACAATGTCCTCCACAGTGGACAGAAGTGAGTTGCTATTCCCATGAGTTTAATGAAGTGTCTTTGGAGAGTGACTGTTCAACTCACTGCCATGACAGGACAGAGACAGAATACTGCCATCTATTGTCCAGACACGTAAATGCAGTGATCTTTGGTACATTTGAGCTGGTCCCCAAAGAGAATTCATAATCATTGACCTGTCCTAGATTAACACATTGAAGTTGTGACCAGCTCTCCTTCATATATGTTGCAATTTTCGTTGCCAAATGATCAAACGGAACACTTCTTTTGAAGCAGGAGTATTTTAGCTCTTCTCACCAAGAGTCACAACATCTGATTTTTATCAGTCAAACGCACCAGGACTTGTCCTGCTGTTGGTGTACAGTGAGACCTGAGCCCTTACGACACACTGGGGGGTCTCACTGTCACCAAACACACACACACACCCCGTGAATTTATTTGGCGAGGGCTAATTCCCCTCAATCTCAGGCCTGAGGTCGGTGGGCTCGGGGGGACAGCCGTATTGACAGATATCCAGATCCTACTTTTCCCACTCTCCCTTTCCCACTCTTCTTTTTCCCAGGCCAGTACTCAAACCGAAGGCTCACTTACACAGCCACTTATCCCTCTAAAAACTACAACAGCCACACACACTCACACACGGATGTATGTGGAGTGTTTGGTAAAGTGCTTTTGAGATCCTACCTAGTTTTGAGTTAGAAAGTTTGGATCGGGTTTTAATAAAGTTACATAATTTATGACCCGATACACCCTGAAACAGATTTCATGCAGATCAAAACTGGCCATATTTTTTGCCAGATTGCGGCCCATGCGTCCAGGTTTAGGGGTTAACGCAGGCTCGCTTTTCTGCGATGAGCAGTTCTTTCACTTAAAGGACACCCTGGTGTCTGAATGTACTTTTACTTAACCTTTTAGTACACGACAGCTGTTTGAACCTCTTTGATACTCTCATACACATGCACAAAGACCCTCCAGCCACACCCAGACTTCAGTTATTTCAACAATGACTCTCCCGCTTGGCTGTGTAGACCGTGCCAAGTGAGGATTAGTATTTTAGATGACTTCTGATGTTGTGCTGAATAGACTGGCTCTTGTTTCTGTGGAGATGGGCTGTTTGGAAGGGGGTCCCGTGTTTATTGTGAGCCTGCCTCTTCATTGCTGTTCAGTTCACTCATAGATTTTCACTCAAAATTTAGATGCTCAGTCACTGTGCCACGTCAGCAAGTTATTTAACTCTATAAACAGTCATTTGTAAAAAGAAAAAAAAGAACAAGAAAAAAGTAGTATCCTGAAAAAACCATTTAAATGCTTTGATTTTACAAAGCATTTGTGTTGTCATATACCACATACCTAATAATCAAATTAAGCTATAAGGTACAGAATAGGAGTCCATGTGATATTGAAAATATATATATATATATATATATATATATATATATATATATATTCACCAAAGCTGCATTGACTTGATCAAAAATACTCTAAAAACAGTAATTTAGTGAAATATTATTACAAATTAAAATAACAGTCCTGTATTTAAATATGTTGTAAAATGTAATTTATTCCTGTGATGCAAAGCTGAATTTTCAGCATCATTACTTGGGTCACGTGATCCTTCAGAAATTATTCTGATGAGTTGATGTGCAAAAAATATTTGACAATACATTATAAATTAGCAGTTTTGTTGCTTGATATTTTTGTGGAAACTGTGATGCATTATTTCAGGATTCTTTAAATATGAAGTGCAAAAGAAAATAATTTATTTTAAATGGATTTTTTTTTCGTAACACTGAAAAAGTCTTTAAATTTTACACTTTATCACTTTTGATCGTTTTAATGCATCCTTGCTGAATGAAAGTATTCATTGCTATAAAAACAAACAAAAAAAGTAACACTTTACAATAAAGTGTCATTTTTTGACATTAATGTATTAACTAACATGAACGAACAATGAACAATATATTTGTTACACTTTATTAATCTTTGTTAATGTTAGCTAATAAAAAAGTCATTCATTGTTCATGTTAGTTCACAGTGCATTAACTAATGTTAACAAACACAACTTTGATTTTAATAATGCATTAGTAAATGCTGAAATTAACATTAAGATTAATAAATGCTGTAGAAATAATGTTCATTCTTAGTTCATGTTAACTAAGTTAGTTAACATGAACTGTAGTTAACTAATGTTAATTAATGAACCTTATTGTAAAGTGTTACCCCCCCCAAAAAAACATACTGACTCCAATCTCTTTAATTGTAGTGTATTGTATAGTATAATAATGTTTCACTGTCTGTGTTTGACAGTGTCAGAACAGGCAGGCTCTTGTTGTAAATCTTGAAAGTGTCAGCAACAGTAATGGGGCGGGGCACCACACAAGCTCCTCCTCCATCACTCCTCTCACTATCACGTGGTGGCAAAGCATAAAGTGATTGGAATAAACGTCCAACTCCAAATATCTGAAAACATTTTGCATAACGGTGGTAGAAATGAACCTGGCTTCAACCAGTATATTGCCCTCCTATTTAATCACTGGACAATTATTAAAGAGTTTGGCGATTTGAAGCCCTTCTCTAGACCTTAATAACTATGCGGGTTCTCCCTCAGAGTTCAGAGTAAAGGCTGTCCTGTGTCTCAGTCTCTCTCTCTCTCTTTCTGTGTGTTATTTGCCTGCTAATAAGTGGAATGCACTCTTGTGTCAAGGCTTTACCTGCAGTCACAGCCCCAGCCTCCTCCCCTGGCAGCCTGTGCTTATTAGTTAATGAAATGCTCTTTAAAGGCGATGGGAAAGAAAAAGCAGCCTGGCTCCAGCCTGCTATCTGGCCCTACTTGGGTTTCAAAACATCGTTGCCTAGACAGCCAATTTACCAGGCTGTCCACAAAAGCGTACACATCTGGTGATTAGATGTCAGATGGCTGTTCGGCGCTCTTCACATGGAGCGTGGTCAGTTGATAGCGATGTGGGGGTTGAACCGGTGAACAGGTTAATTGTGTAAGATTAATCATGTAACCATGGCCATGTCAGTATGACCCACGTACAGCTTATCTGCCTGAGAATCAGGAACATTAATGAGAGAGTGAGGGGGAATATATTAGGGTATTTTTAGTTTGTTTTAAATTTCACCGTCCCTGTCCTCCACAGATGCCGATCATGAAGGGGCAGCAGAGGGCATTGAGAATATGGCTGACGCAGTCACACATGCGAGATTCGTGGGCACCGACCCCGCCAGTGATGAGGTGGTGCTGATGAAAATCCTCCAGGTAACACACTAGAAAACAATGACACTAGATCTCTTACATATTGTGTGGTAGCGCCAACAAATGGTTCTTTTTTTTTTTTTAATAAAAAAAAAATGTAAATATTAAAATAATCAAATAAACAAAAAAATCTTAATACATGTTTTAAATTATTTTTTAAATATATATATTTTTAAATATATGTAAAAGTACCGTTCAAAAGTTTGAGGTTGGTAAGGTTTTTTTTTTTTAATTTTTTTAAGTCACTTATGCAACCAAGGCTGCATTTATTTGATGGAAAATACAGTAAAAATAAACCTATTGTGAAATATTACAGTTTAAAATAACTCGCATTTTAATATATTTTAAAAATATAGTTTATTCCTGTGATTGCAAATCACTTATGAATTTTCAGTGTCATTACTCTAGTCTTCAGTGTCACATAATCCTTCAGAAATCATGCTGATTTCATGATGTTATCACTATTAAAAAAAGATTGTATTGCTTATTTTTGTGAAAACCATGATGCATTTTTTTCAGGATTCAGTGATAAGTAGAAAATTCTAAATAGCAGTAATTATTTGAAATAGAAATCTGTTGTAACATTTTAAATGTCTCTACTGTCAGTTTTGATCAATTTAATGCATCCTTGCTGAATAAGTCTTAATTTCTTTCACAAAAAATAAATACAAAAAACTCCTTAAACTTTTAAGCATCAGTGTATATTTACAAGTAAAATAATATTTGTACTTGTAAAATAAAATTACAGCATATTAAAACACAAAAATCTGGGGAATCAGATAATTAATCTGCTAAACCAGTACTACATAATAGTCTGAAATGCATCCAGATGAGTGGTTTGAGTACAAGATTTTATTATTTTTTAATCATTATTATTATTATATTAATAATTATATTATTATTTTCAGGTTTTAAGGACTTTGCTGCTGACTCCAGTTGGAGCCCATCTGACCAATGAGTCTGTTTGTGAGATCATGCAGTCCTGTTTCCGTATATGCTTTGAAATGAGATTAAGTGGTAAGTGAAATTAAGTGGAAACTATACAAGTGTCTTTTTTTGATTTTCTTTGTACTTTTCACTTTGCTATACCGTCTCAGCTGGTAGGAGCGGGGGTCTTGCAATGCCAAAGTCATGAGTCCCAGAGGAAAATGTATACTTTAAGTGCATTGTAAATAGCTTTGTATAAAATCTAAATGTTGTTCATCCTGAATCTTGAACCGCTCAATATGTGAATCTGCCTCCTGTGCTCTCAAGACTGTGATAAACCCCTGCTCTAATCCTGACCAAACAGAGTCTGGACTCTGAGCCCCTGAGGTGCTGCTCTTGTCCTCTGGACTAACATTTCCTTTTCTTTCTCTCTGTTTTTCCTCTGGTTTTGCTCTTTTCTCATCACAGAGCTGCTGAGAAAGTCAGCTGAGCACACGCTGGTGGACATGGTACAGCTGCTCTTCTCCAGGTAACTAGAAAGAGAATGGAAGAGGGGATGTAGAGATGGGGATTAGGAACAGAGTCGTGTTCTTGCTGTTCACATAATCAAACCGAACCTCAGACCAAACACAACAGGAACTGAGTCTGTCTCCGTAACGGGCTCCGGTTTCACTCTCAGGCTCTCTCAATTACCTCCGGAGGTTTCCGACTTCCCCCTCACACGCAGACAGGGACAGGTGAAAGCATCAGTCTCTGACAATGCAAAGCATGGCTAATTACAAGGCCCACACAGAATCTGCTTCTGCAGTGCCCTCTCTCTGGACTGCAGTGTACGGGGGAAACATTATTTTTATTAATTTTTTTTTTAACACTCTTCAAAGGTTTTGGCATCAGTAAGATTTTTAAATGCTTTTGAAGTCTCTTATACTCACTAAGGCTGCATTTATTTGATCAAAAAATACTGAAAGTCTGTAATATTGTAAAATATTTTTACAATGTAAAATAACTATTTGAATATATTTTAAAATGTAATTTATTCCTGTGATGCAAAGCTGAATTTTCAGCATCATTACTCCAGTCTTCAGTGTCACATGATCCTTCAGAAATCATTCTAATATGCTTATTTAGTTTCTTATTATAAATGTTGAAAAAAGTTGTGCGGCTTGATAATTTTACGGACACCATGTTTTTCAGTATTCTTTGAGTACAAAGTTCAAAAGAACAGCATTTATTGAAAATTTAAAAAAAAAAAATTTAAACAATGTAAAGGTCTTTAATATCACTTATGTATTAATTTAATACATAAAAAATTTAACAATTTTAAACTTTTATTTTAATCAATTTAATAATTACAATAAAAACATTTCTTTAAAAATAAATTAATAAATATATTTAAAAAAGCTTACTGCCCCCAAATGTTGAATGGAATTACATTTATTTATTAAAATTAATTAATTATCAATATGTTCAGTAGAAAAAGCTACAAATGGTAGTGTAGTAAACAAGTTGAACTAAATTTCACAGGCGTTCCCTTATAATCAGTGTGGAAAATATTGAAAAAAAGTTAACCATCTGGGTCTAGTTTAGAACCTTAAATTATTCATGATAACAGTTGTCATGTTAGAATATTAAGAATATTAAATTCCAAGGTGATATTCAAATGTTGCATTTTCCTCTGAAATTTCCAAGTTCTGGGCCGTAAATATCTAGATACAAGTAAGAAGTGCAGATATAGTTCACTGATGTCATTATAGACTTGAAATGGCACATATATCATAATCATGAACTGTCTAGAAATATGTAGTTTTAAATTTTAGTTCTGACTAGTTCATATCTAACGTGCAGTTCTATGATTGCGGTGTAATTGTGAGCAGAATCCCTTAGTCTTCTCGTGCAGGTCATAGTGTACTGCTGCTCTAATGCAATAACATGATTATGAGGTGGCATTTATCAGAGGTGCGTATCTACTCGCATTAGACTTCCAGTCACATCCCGCACAGACGAGAGGATGAGACCACGGAGCACATCTCACTCTACCTATCTGCATATAGATTAGGGACACACACACACACACACACACACACACACACACACACAAGTATGTACACGCAACAAAGACATAATGACAAAATTTGGTCTCTTATGAAAAGCTCAATCAAAAAGGAACAGATCATATTTTTTTGCATTAAAGAGGAGCGTCTGAATAATATCAGTGTTTTGACCCGGTTTTCAAACTATGTAAACACCCTCTGTTTGTTTTTATAATTTCACGCACTGTAAACGTCCTTCAGATGAGTAGCATTCATTAATAATTTTTAATTATAACTGATAACACCTTTTAATCTCAGAAATGCACACACACACACACACACAAACTCACAACCTGAGTTTGCCGCTCCCATTGTGCACGTTCTTATTGCCCAGACCCTCTTGTCCACGTCGCCTTCACAATGAGGGTGTGAAAGGCCTTAATAATGAGTGTGTGTATTTCTGTGTGCCTAAGGGTAATAAGCAGTGAATGTAGTGTGTGTGTGTGTGTGTGTGGGTAATAATCAGTGAATGTAGTGTGTGTGTGTGTGTGTGTGTGTGTGTGTGTGTGGTCGAGAGAGTAATGAACAGCGGATCTTATTGAGTGCTCAGAAGGAGGCTTAAGCAGCCTGCTGAAAGCATTAGGGATGTTAATCTGTTGGACTCACAGATCATCCTATAATCAAGCCGGCAAGACAACACTCCATTAACGCGGAGCAGAGTTAACATCAGGAGCCGTCTCTCCCAGCCTGCCTGTGCGAGCGCTGACATCTCACTCGAGGAAAAGCCGCAGTGTCCACACAACACGCACACATGCAGACAATACGTTCGAGGCTGAGAACATCATCCATCTAATTCAGCTAATGAACCAGCGCAGGTGGTCAAAAGTCACGCCCTGGGAACAGAGATGACTCTTCGGACATATTGTCTCTCCTCCGTTTTGGTTTTAGAGAGGTTTCTCGGAATGAGAATGCAGAATGAGTTAATCTGTGGTTTGTTGAACTATATGTGATTCAAATTTTACATTTAGAGTATTTCATTTTCAGAGTTTTTAATACCAAAGCTGCCAGAAAATGACACAACCCTTGCAAGGGTCCCCTTTTCTAATATATATGACGCATATATACACTGCCGTTCAAAAGTTTAGGATCAGTCATTTTTTTTTTTTTTAAGAATTTAAAGAAATTAATACTTTTATTCAGCAAGGATGTGTTAAATTGATAAAAAGTGATGACATATTGTTAGAAAAGATTTCTGTTTTGTATATGCTGTTCTTTTTAACTTTTTATTCATTAAAGAATCCTGAAAAAAGTATCAGTTTCCAAAAAAAAAAAAAAAACTGTTTCCAACATTGATAATAAATCAGCATATTGATAAATCAGAATGATTTCTGAAGGATCATGTGACATGTGGAATTAATTATATTTAAAAGTATGATAAAATCGAAAATTGTTTTTTTAAATTGTAATAATATTTCACAATATTACTGTTTTTTTTTCTCTATTTCTGATCAAATTAATGCAGCCTTGATGAGCATAATATACTTCTTTAAAAAAACATTACAAATCTTGCTGATCCCAAACTTTTGAACGACAGTGTATGTCAGCTTTAAAATTAAATGGATAAAGACCTATTTATACTGTGTGAGAAAGTTATTAAGCACCATATTTTAAAGACATAATTCCAAAATTAAATAATTAGCTTTTATATTGCACTTATTTTTACTTTTCATTAAATTGAAAACATATTTTCTACACAATAAGAGTAACGTGAGATGCGTGAATCTTAAAATAAAGGCTGTAAATAGAATAATTATTTGTTAGATTTGTGAATAATTATTAATTATTCCATCTTCCATTTAGTCTTTAGAAAGTAGAATAAAACAAAATTCAAGAAATGTAAAAAAAATTTTTTTACATGTATTTAATATCTTGTATATTTCTTAAAATTTAAACCCATAATTATTTAAAATTCATATGTATTTTACGTATATAGTAACTTAAATGTATAAATACATTTTCTGACGTTTTTCCCCTGGAAAAAAAATCCACAGACCCAAGTCAAGTCACATTTATTTATTTGTTTACATTATTTTCTTTTATTTATACAGATCATTTCAATTCAGCTTCATAGTAATAAACCTGGGAAAATAACAGTTCATGTTGCAAAATGTATCCATTATGAAACAAATCTCAGACAGCAATAGTGTCAATATTTAGCTCAATTTAGTTCTGTATTAATTCAGTTCAGTTCAGTTAGTACGAAGTTTATCAGTTATGAAACCAATTCAAGATTTGAATTCTAAGCGTGTCTTTACATTTAAAGAATCATTTTAATATACATTTTCAGAAAAGGCATAGACCTTTAAAGCCAAACTGAGTTATTTCTGCAGAGCTTGTCACACCAAATGGTGAAAATAACAGCTCTCTGAACTCTCAGAAAAACAGTTTCATCCCAAACTCATGCTATTGGTTCAATATTATGTCATGTCACACCCAGCTGGGCCACTTACAGTGCCTTGCGAAAGTATTCATACCCCTTCATTTTTTTCATGTTTTTTTTTTTTTTTTTTTTTTTTTTTTTTAATGTTGCTGCCTTATGTTAAACTCCTTTAAATTACTTTTTTCCCACATCAATCTACACTTCGTACACCATATTGACAAAGCAAAAACAGAATTGTCACAACTTCGTACATAAAAAAAACTGAAATAAGTACATTGCATAAGTATCCATACTCTTAACTAAATATATAGCTGAAGAACCTTTACAGTCTCAAGCCTTTTTTGTTTGATGCGACAAGCTTTGCTCATCAGCATTTGGCAATTATCTGTTATTCTTCTCCTCACCTCTTCACCTCTCAAGCTCTGTCAGGTTGGATGGGAGCAGATGCACATTTTCAGGTTTCTCCAGAAATATTTGATTGGGTTCAGTCCCAGGCTGTGGCTGGGCCACTCAAGGACATTCACAGAGTTGTCTATAAACCACTCTTGCTGTGCGTTTAGGTCCACTGTCCTGTTAGAAGGTGAACCTTCTGCCCAGTCTGAGGTTCTGAATGCTCTGGACTGGGTTTTCATTAAGGCTATCTCAATATTTTGGTACGTTGAGCTTTTCTTCTACTCTGACGAGTCCCTCAGTCCCTGCCACTGAAAAACAGCTCCACAGCATGAGGCTGCTACCAGCACACTTTACTTTTGGGACGGTACTCTGCAGGTGATGAGCAGTGCCTGGTTTCCTTCAAACATGATGCTTAGAATTGAGGTTCATCAGACCAGAGAATCTTGTTTCTCACAGTCTGAGGGTCCTTTAGGTGCTTTTTTTGCAAATTCTAAGTGTGTTTTCATGTGTCTACACTGAAGAGAGGATTGAGTCTTGCCACACCGGCATAAAGCCCAGATCGGTGGAGTGTTGCAGTGATGTTTGTCCTTCTGTAGGTTTCTCCTGTCTCCACATATGATCATGGAGCTCAACTAGAGTGACCATCAGGTTCTTGGTCACCACACCAAACAAAGCCCCTCTCTATCATTTGGTCAGTTTGGCCAGCTCTAGGAAGAGCCCTGGTTGTTTCAAACGTTTTCCATTAAGTGTAACAGAGACTACATGCTTCTGTGAACCTTCAGTGAAGCAGAATTTTTTTTCTCAACTCTTCCCCAGATGTGTGGTTTGACGCAACCCTGTTTCTGAGCTCTACAGGCAGTTCTTTGGACCTCAGGGCTTGTTTTTTTTTTTTTCTGATATGCATTATCAGCTGTTAGAACTTTTAAGACGTGTGCCTTTCCAAATCATACCTATTCAGTTGAATTTGCCACAGGTTAACTCCACTCGAAGTGTAGTAACATCTACAAGCAATATGAATGCTCCTGAGCTAAATTCCAACTGTCCCAGATAAGGGTATGAATACTTACGCAATGGAATCATTTAAGTTTTTTATTTTTAATAAATTTGTGAAGATGTTAAAAACCTGTTTTTCGCTTTACCATTATGGTGTATGGAGTATAGATTGATGTTAAAAAATAGTAATTTAAAAGCAGTTTAACATAAGGCAGCAACATAACAAAACGTGAAAAAAATGAAGGGGTATGAATACTTTCGCAAGGCACTGTACACAGATTGTGGTTCTGTATTTGTGCTAGTAGTAGTTCAAAAGTATCACAATTCACACTCATATTATAAAAAGTGTCGCCATAAATACATGCAGTAACTCTCTGTAATATTGTAATATTTGTTTTTCAGATTGCCACAGTTCAAAGAGGAGGCCAAGAGTTATGTGGGCACCAACATGAAGAAGGTAAATATAAAATCCTCCCCAGATCTCCATTCTCCCTCCAGACCCTTTACACCTGTTTCCCATCTGCCTTCCTCATTTCTCATTTACTTTTTTACGTAGAGGTCTCCATACCCATAAGTGAGGTCAGTTGCTGTTGCATAATTATTATACCTGTGTGTGTGTGTGTGTGTGTGTGTGTCATCCATCAGGTCAGGAGATGGAAAATAGTATGTAGTGAGAGTTAACTGTGTTTCCAGCCACAGTTGGTTCTGTATTTGAAAGACCTTTGTTCCTTTTCATCTCAATTATGTAGGATCAAAGACTCTCTCTTCTCCTGTCTTTTCATACCTGATTGTTGTTGTTGAGTTCATCCTTTGCCCGTTTGCCTGTTCCAACTCGCAGATCCCAGGCTGTATTCTGGACACACAGGATTTTATTTATGCAGATCAGCCTAGAAACACCAATCAGACGGGCTTAGAGAGGGTATAGCACATTTACATGCATTAAAACAGAAGTTTTTATTGGGTTGCAGCTAGTGCATTTAAATACGCCGGGACGCATGGCTTTATATTTGAATGCATGGTGGGGAGATTCGCTAAGGTATTAAAGCAACCGTTTGTGATAGGAAAAAAAAAAATAGTTCTCATCATCTTTTCAAAGGGATAATTAAGGTCCAATGCAATTTAAGCTATTTTGACAACATCTGTAGCATATAATTTCATCTTGTTAAAAACGCTGCTGTTCAAGTTTCCAGACAAAATTTTGTATTATCTGAACTGAAAAATGAGCTTGAAAATTAAATGTATATCTTTACTATTACTATTCACAGACAAAGAGTACTAAAGAATTTTATGCTTTTGAAACAGGGGTTCGACAAAAAAATAAACAAGGTAGCAATCGAAATAAACTTGAAATTGCAATATGGCTTAGTGTGGTTATTAAATGAAAATTATTCTAATTAAATTAGTCTGATGCACTGTGTTTTAGAAGTGACACTGCAGCTGGGTTTCCATCCAAAGTTGCAAATTTAACTTGTGCGCAAAATTAGAATGTCACATAAAAAATTTGTGAATAAGCACCATTTCCCCATTTCCATCCAACGAGTCAAAGAGAACAAAATCATCACTTCCTGATAAATTGGCACTAAATATCACTAAGAATAGTGGGAGAAGCCACTGAATATAGTCATTTTCATATATAATAAATGGCTTGTGCCTTATAGTGAGTGGACGAAACACAATAAATGCAGTCATTGTTTTCAGAGGTGGATACCTGCTGTTTGGGATGGCAGTCGTGTAAGACAGTTCTGGGAGGCAATACAGAAATACTTTGACGACAGACTTTGCTCGGCATTTCAGAATGACCGTAACCACATTTCAGATGCTAAGCAACAAGATTGGTCCATTGGTTAGTCAGGTTATGCCATCCCATAGCGCAAAGTCACATGACTTTTTTGATGTGCATGGAGGAATTTATTCGGCAAATGCGTTTTCATCTCCCATTATTTGCATTAACCCTCTTTCGCATAAGACAAAAACCACCTCAAGTGAGCGTAAAACTTTTTTGAGAATTAAGGGATTTTTATTTATTTATTTTTTCAAAATTTGACATTTCCATCACTCGTTTCTGATGCGACACTTCAAAATGCGCATTAAAACAGGGTGATAGAAACAGCTAGTGTTCATGATTTCAGTGTGTTGGTTTTAGCATAAGATGTTTTCTTTTGAAACGTTTATCATATCGCCGTTTAATTTGCAGTGTATTCCAAATTAATCACAATTTATTTTAATCACAAGTACTTTTAAGTAAATAATTTAAAAATAATAATTCTAAAAATAATAAATAAAAATAATTAAAAAATTTAAATAATTGGTGCTTGAAGAAGATCTTTTTCCCGAAGGAGTTCAGCTGGTAAAAAAAACTTGGGGAACCCTTAGTCTGTGGTAACTGACACTGTGCCACAGATGCTGTCAATGAAGCTTAACTTGCTCTAGACACAAAACATCCTTTCAAAAAAACTGAAGTGTTCAAGTAGCAATTTCTTTGGATTGTTAATGTTTTTTGAATATGGAAATATTAGGGTTTGTAAATAATACTTCAAATGAGGGTGAAGTTAATTTAGAGAGATTCTAAAGAAAGAATATTAGATGAACAGTCATGGGTAACGATGTAACATACCTGTAGTTTTGGTCCAGCTTTATACTTTATGCAAATACGCTGAGTTGAGGTGAAACCACATCAGGGCTTTAATTTTCATGTTTTCATTTCGGTTCCATAGTTTCATTTGAATGTTACTTTCTGTATTTGAATGGATATTCATTCGAGTGGATCTTTTTGTTTTATTCTTTAAAGACCAGAAATCCTATTTGACTGCCATTTTGCATGCTCTGTGTGTTCCTGGTCTGTTTATTGCACCTATTATTTTTATCCTTGGTTAGTCTCCCCAATATTTAGGTGTTTGTTTGTAACGTATGCTGAGGTGCTACTCCTCCCGTTTCCTCTCAGAGATGCATCGGGTTAATGTCGTTGAATGGGGGTGTTATTGAGTTCCTGATATTGAATGTGTGTGTGTGTGTGTGTGCATGGATGTCGTCCTGGTATGCGTGTCGATTTCTCCCATGTACACCCCATGCATGAAGTTATATGTGCTCCATGTCATGCGTCTCCCTCTGAGCTTGTGACATGTCCATCACTAATCCCGGGGCCTGCCCCTTCTCTCCTGAGGCTTACAATATCTTATGGAAAAACAAACGAGTGCAGGTAAGAAAGAAGAGATCGTCACTGATCAGACTCACTTTAACCTTGTAAAACCCCCATGTATTTAACCTATGACAGTGTTTTGACAGTATAACAAGTACAGGTTGAAGTTCTTTGTTACATTTTTGGTCTCATGTTGATGTTAGAATTCACTGAATACAGTGTTTCTTGTAAGCTAGCAAAACAAGCTGAGACAAGCATTAGATGGTTATGCGATACTGTTTCAGTTTGTTTTTAATGTATTTTAATTAAAAACGCATGTAACTGCGTTCTTCTGCTAATGCATATGAAAAACCAAACTAAAATACTATACAGTTTCCTGCACCACTATAGAGTGCAATAATCGTGTTCTGAAAATAATATTCCCATTCATTTTCTCTATAGGGGAGTTGCTTTTTAAATGTTTAAAGACAGACCTTATTGTGAATTATTATGAGGTTGTTAATTTATGGTATATGCTTTTGTTATGGAATTCATAGTGACCCAATATTCTGTAAAGAAATCTTCAATCAGATGATTTTTAATTCTGCACAATAATGGATAAACTGATAATCATGATTATTTTGGTCAAAAATTATAATTTCTTTTTACATTTCTTTAGAATTATTGCACCTTCACATAAGCATAAATCAAGAGAATGAATTTACTGTTCTGTAGTTTGCTGATATTTTATATTTATCATATGCATTAACACATCTACATTATGAAAACTGTAAAACCTTCTGAAAAAAAATATCCTTTTGTTAATTACAATAATTCCCACCCTTTTTTATATTTAAACAACGCATTTTATGTTGTAGCACAGATGTTGCATGAGTGGATTTATTCAGCACCCAGTGTGGAGAGAGCATGTGCGCAAGGTTGCCAGCTTGGAAAGATTAAGTAAAACACTGGGCAGAAAATGTATCCATTTAAGAGAGAAGCTCTGATTAGGGAATTTAAACTCTTGACATCTGGCAGCCACAAGCATGAAAGCTTGTGGAGGCTTGTTACCAAGTCAGAAGAAAGGAAATGTCAATTAAAAAAATAAAAAATAAAAAAGCTTTATCAGGTTAAATAACCAGAGGGCAAATATTATAGATGATTATATTTAATTAATTGAGAAAAGCAGAAATTGCGATCACGAATAAAATACAATTTATCATGCAGCCCTACTTTATGGGATTGTAGTTCTTTCCAAATTAAAGCCATTAAATGCACAGTCTTGTACCTTTGTCTTGTCCGATTTTCAATGTGTTTGCTTCAACTCAAAGTTTGCAATGTGGTTTACTTTGTACGTTGGTTTGGTTCATGGCTTAAATCATTTTAAAGAAGACTTTTAAAATTCCTTATGGGAGAATGAATGGGTAGATGAGCTGTGAGCTTGCAATCTGAATTGAATGTGAAATACAGTTAAAACAAAAGCACTATATGCTGACAAACTCATTACTACCACAAATGTGCTGATTTGTTACTGTAGAAACCTCAGCTGAAAATAATTTTGCTACTTAAATTGTGGAAATAGGGGTAAACATTTCCGATTTAAAAATAGCAAAAAACCCCCCTCCATCTTTCTCCAGAATCACAGCATTCTGTTCTGCTATTCTGTGTGTGAGGGTGTACTACTGTCATAGATGCTTCTTCAAAACTAATAAAAGAAATGTTAACGTAATTAAAGTAATTGGGATCAGAATAATTACACTTCTTTTGCTTCTCATTCCTACATAAAAAATAACAATATTTAAAGATTAGAATGTTTATATACTGGTAAAAGTGAACAGAGTCACCTCAGCATACATAAAGTCCCAAGAGTTTTTTGACAAAATGACACGAGTATGTGTGTGTTCATGCATCTTTTTGAGTGGTGGCATTGTTTTTTATGGTAATTTGAAGTTTCATGAGATTTTGTTTTTGTCTTGCTCTCCTGCGTGGTTCTTTGTGCAGTGAACTGCAGCGTTTGGCTTGATTTAACAAGTCTGTGTTTGTTTTGAAGCTAAAGATGAGAGCCGGGGGAATGAGCGAGTCGTCGAAGTGGAAAAAACAGAAGCGTTCTCCCCGCCCCCCTCGTCACATGGTACGCAGTTCCTCAGGACAGATGGATCCAGGCCAGTCCAGCACCCTCACCAACAACCTTTCAGGTATACTGGCATAAGTCAGTTAGATTCACTTTGTGTTTTTAAGACATTTTCATTTACATTACTGATCAAACGTTTGGGTCTATAAGATTTTTTAAAAGGTTTTTGAAAGAAGCCTCTTATGCTCTCCAAGGCTGCATTTACTTGATCACATTTACAGTAATGAACACATATTGTAAAATATTATTATAATTTAAAATTGTGTTCAAAATTAAATCATTTATTTGAAATCGATATCTTGGTAACATTTTACAAATAAGGTTTCATTTGTTAACATTAGAACTAACAATGAAAAATACTTCTAAAGCATTTATTAATCTTAGTTAATTTCAACATTTACTAGTGGTTTATTAAAATCAAAAGTTGTATCTGTTAATATTATTTAACTGATCTGAGCTAACATGAGCTAACAATGAACAGCTGTATTTTTAACAAACTTTAACAAAGATTAATAAATACAGTAACAAATGTCTTGCTCATTGTTAATGTTAGCTAATGCTATAACGTAATGTTAAATTATGGGACCTTACCAAGATGTTTTGTAACATTATTAATGCATTTACTGTCACTTTTGATCAATTTAATGCATCCTTGTTGAATAAAAACATACATTTTTATAAAAATAATAATAATAATAATAATGACCCCAAAGTTTTAGTGAATATGTATATGTGTACCAATACAGTAATAAACAGCAGTATTTACCTACATAGTTTTTAATTAACATTATTACATTTCATTATGTGAAAAATGCCACACAGATATTTCTGTGGACATTTTTTGAGCAGTTATTCACATAAATGGTTGAATCAGAATTAAATGAGTAAATTTTTTTAAAAGTTTGTTCACACTTTATTTTAAGGTCCAATTCTCGCCATTAACTATGACTTTTACCTCAATAAACTCCTAATTTGCTGCTTATTAATAGTTGGTAAGTTAGTTGTTAAATTTAGGTATTGGGTAGGGTTAGAGGTGTAGATTATGGTCATGCTGAATATGTGCTTTATAAGCACTAATAAACAGCCAATATTTTAATAATAGGCATGATAATAAGCAACTAGTTAATAGTGAGAATTGGTCCCTATACTAAAGTGTTATCAAAAGTTCACTTTTCAATTAGCTTTTGAACTTCGCTATTAATATACCTCAGTCAGTACGCTCTTACTTGCAAGACTTGAAACAAGAAGAAATAGTGAATTCCTTCACTAAAATGTATTTTGTGTCAAATGTATTTTGCTATCATAATCATCCTCTGAACATTCAGTATATCGCCCTGTTTTGATGTTAAGGAGAATAGCATGTCCTCATCCCAGTGTCTATTTCAGGCGGAGTTCCTTTCATAGAACAGCACAGTGGAGGTTCTTCTACTCTTCCTGGTTCAGACAGTGCAGCTTCCTCCATCTCCAGCCCCAACACTGACAGTGGCTTAGACACCGGCTCTAAAACCACATCAAAGGAAGATCTCACAGACCTGGAGCAGAGCAGCTCAATGGCCACCACTCCCATGACACCCTCCGCAGAGCCAGGCAGACTGGAATTACAGGTATCCCTCAGACCATCAATAAACTATCCAAGTGCATGTGTACAGAGCTTGATGGTATGGTGTACTGTGTCATCAGTCTGAGGGCAGGGAAGTGGAGCGTGCCCAGTCGGTCTCAGTCGAGTCCATTCCTGAAGTCCTGGAAGACCGAGACCTGCTGGCTGACCAGTCGGATTCTGCATCGGTTCACGACATGGACTACGTGAACCCGAGAGGAGTGCGTTTTACACAGTCCACCCAGAAAGAGGGTAAGAAGAATAGTGTATCCAAAATTTACGTCAAATGCCCCAACGTCAAAATGACTTCACATCAGTTCATACCCTTGTGTTTCTCCAGGTGCTGCTCTAATCCCATATGGTCTCCCGTGTCTGAGAGAGCTCTTCCGGTTCCTCATCTCTCTCACCAACCCACATGACCGCCATAACTCAGATGTGATGATGCACATGGGCCTCCAGCTGTTGAACGTGGCCCTAGAAGCTGCACACATCGCCCCCTACCAGTCGCTGCTCTGTCTCGTCAAAGATGAGCTCTGTAGGCACCTCATACAGGTGAAACTTGTTCTTCTATAATCTAACATATGCATTTCTCTGATGTTTTCAGCTGTACTAAATATTCTTTGTGTGTCTCTTTGTAGTTGTTAGGCGTGGACCGAATGAATCTGTATGCCACCTCCATACGCGTGTGCTTTCTTCTCTTTGAAAGCATGCGAGAACATCTGAAGTTTCAGCTTGAGGTACGTGACTGAATGATGATCTTCCTGTGGTGAGATAGAAGTCATCTCAGATGCAGGAAGTCACTCTGTATGTCTCCACAGATGTACCTGAAGAAGCTAATGGACATCATTACCTCAGAGAACCCTAAAATGCCCTATGAGATGAAGGAGATGGCTCTGGAGGCCATCGTACAGCTCTGGAGAATCCCCAGCTTTGTCACAGAGCTCTACATAAATTACGACTGTGACTTTTACTGCTCCAACCTGTTTGAGGACCTCACCAAACTGCTCTCTAAGGTGAGCGACTCCAACTCAGGGACTAGTGAGAAATGGATCTTGAGTTTGAAAATGGTCCTTGGATGCTATTTTGTGCCTCTAGCTATGCAAAGTTTAATTACGTTACTTTTTAATAAATGTGACCCTATCTGTGAAATCCAGGCTAAAGTCTCTCAAAATCTAATTGAGATAAGTGTCAAAGTTTGATTTCAACTATTTATTTCACTATGATTTCAATCTTTGACATGGCCTTACTCAGTATAGTTAATATTAAAGACATCAACTAGTCAATATTAAAGACATCAAGGTTACATTTTCACAGAATGTTCTTTACCTTATGAAGGATGTTTTTATGTAGAAAACTGTAAATCACAAAAAAAAGACTTTAGCTGGGTTTTCACAGCCAGTGTCACGAATATTTTGTGAGCTACTTAAAGTAAAAAAAATCAATCATTAGTTCATATAATGACAATTATAATGGACTGAAAATGTATTAACTGTGGAAAATACACTTAGTTTGATTTTGTATCAGTGTTGTTTTAATATCATTAAGAATACTGTAATAATAATAATAAAAAAAGGACTTTATTAATATATTTTTTTGTATTTTCTGTTCATTTTCAATTTTTGCAAAAAAATTTTTATTAGTTATTGTATGATTTTAAAAACTTAGTGTATTTTTTTTAAATATAGCTATAGTTTTTATGAATTTTCATTTTCAGTTTTAGTTATTTTAGTATGGCACATCAGGTTGTAACTACAATAACCCTAATTTGTATTATTATTCTATGATCCTGGTTCGTAACAATTATAAACAATTACAAAATTTAATGCAGATACAGATATTTTAATACTGCAATGGGCTGATAATTACGTTGCAAATTTTCATTTTTCAAAGAAACCTTTTTACAAGCACATATTAAGGATTAGGCCACATGCTTCAACAAAATGAACTACACTGTCATTTTATTTTTTTATATATATATTTAGATATTTTATATATATTTATTATTACCTATATTTTTTTTACAGGAGTGGTTTTATCTCTAATAGAAATTCCTGAACGTTTCTGACATTTATTATGAAGTTATGTTGATTAATTGTGTTTTTGTACTGCAGAATGCCTTTCCAGTGTCTGGGCAGCTCTACACAACCCATCTCCTGTCACTCGAAGCCCTGCTGACAGTGATTGACAGCACAGAGGCTCATTGTCAGGCCAAAGTGCTCAACAGGGCTGCACAGCAGGACCAGTCAGAATCAACTACAGTAGAAGGAGACAGTTCAGTCAATACAATCACCGATTCAACAACAGGTGGGCAGGATCAAGAGTCCCTGGATGGCAGGCAGAACTGCTATAATAAATGGAAAAAAAAAGTAAACTACAGTTAATTATGAAGCTTTTTTGTTTTTCAAAATGATAAACTCTTCTTCTGTTGTTCGCTGCATATAGAGGCTGGCAAATCTGTACCCAGTTCTAATGGGCAGAATGCTGTGGTGTCAGACATGAGGAGTGTCTGTCCTCCCACCAGTGGTCATCTGATGGCAGAGAAGATGAGATTAGGTAGACAGGATCAGGAGGAGACAGACACAGGTACTTTACTGATGTTTTGCCTGTGAAATGCAACAAACAACTAAAACAAAATACTCACTGATTTGCAATAAACATTCAGGGATTTGGAGTAATCAAATTCTGCTTTGTCTTAATCCTGCAGAAAAGAAAAGCTTGAAGAAGCCTCATCGTTTCACCAGCTGTCTTCCAGATTCTCAGGAACTTTTAGAGATCAAGAACAAGAAGAAGGTGAGCTCTTCGTGTGCAGTTGCTTTGTGAATATTAACCTTCAAATTTGTAGTGAAATGGCATTTGTTTTCTTCATACTTCAAAGCTTCTGATCACGGGTACAGAGCAGTTCAATCAGAAGCCCAAGAAGGGCATTCAGATCCTGCAGGAGAAAGGCCTGCTCAGCAGCCCCATGGACAACAATGAGGTGGCCCAGTGGCTGAGAGAAAACCCTCGTCTGGACAAGAAGATGATTGGAGAGTTTATCAGCGATCGTAGAAACACTGACCTGCTCGACAGTTTTGTCAAGTAAACCTACTCTTCATAACATATTTTTTGGTGCAAAGGTTAACAAAGGTTTGGTGCCAACTCAAGGCATTAGTCAGAGATGTTGTTGGTTAAATCTTAAGAAAATAGTGAAGAAAAGTTAAAGTCATTTCACACTTGAAAAAATTAATGATATTCTGTTTAAACCCATTTTATGATTACTTTAAGAAAAATGATCACTTTATTTGAAGGTCCAATTGTCGCTATTAACGAACCATTAACTATGACTTTTCTTCAATAAACTCATCATTTGCTCCTTATTAATAGTTAGTAAGGTAGTTGTTAATTTTATGTATTGGGTAGGATTAGGGAATATGGTCATGCAGAATATGTGCTTTATAAGTACTAATAAACAGCCAATATGTTAATAATAGGCATACTAATAAGCAATTAGTTAATAGTGAGAATTGGTCCCTAAACTAAAGTGTTAACAGAAAAATTAATTTTGTGCCCATTTCTTATTATAAAGTGGAATAAAATGTGCAAAATGTGCTCTATTACAGTATTAAAAATCAAATGAGAATAACCACTGAAAAGCCCCCTTAAGGGATTTATTTAAAGGCATAGTTCACTAAAAATCTCACCCTTAAAAATATAAGATAATTCACCCTCATGTCGTTCCAAACCAAAAGTTTTTTTTTTTATCTTTATAACACAAATGAAGGTATTTGTAATGAAACCTGAGAAATTTATCTCTTCACTGAAAGTCCAACCAAAGTGCACCCAAACTTCAAGCTTCAAAGAGTTCGTAAAGATATCTTAAAAATTATCCATTTGAGTCAAGTGGTTTAATCCAGGCCTTCTGAATAAATCGTTTTATGTGATGTACAGATTTAATTTAGGTTTGTAAGTGTATGTGTATATAAATGTTATGAAAACATTTTCATGGTCCTAAAAAATTTAATAATAAATAGTTATTACAGGCTTAAAGCGAGTCGGTAGGACCATTAACTCAAGTAGTTGAGATGGTTATGGTGTTAACATTCATCAACACCAACTTCTTGTTTTTCCAACTTCTTGTCTGAGTCTAATACCTGAAAATTGGTTGTGATCCTTTAGCTATAGATGTTATTCTCGCTCACGATTACTATCAGGCTCAAAGTGACTGTCAGTTTGGAGTTTGAGATAATTATACCTTAAAGTTATTTTAAGGTCATCTCTATCTCTTCCTCAGCACGTTCACCTTCCAGGGTCTGCGCATAGACGAGGCGCTCCGCTTGTATCTGGAGGCATTCCGTCTTCCTGGCGAAGCGCCTGTCATTCATCGGCTCTTGGAAACCTTCACTGACAACTGGCAAGTAAGTCAGCTGCCACACACACACACACACACAAACAAGCACGGACTGGCAGGGACTGACATGAATATATACACACTCGAGCAGGAACACACACATGTACTCTTTAAATAGGTTGTAGGTTCGCTGCAGTCACAGACACAAGCATTCTTACAGTTCTTCCATTACCACACTCCAAGGCAATCCTGGCCACCAACTGGCCCCATCATCAGGTAATTAGGGACAGTGGAACAGCAGTTCGCTTGGGATCAAGGACAGGGTCATTAGTCACGCAGGTAATCGGGGAAGAGGAAAATGTTGCACTGGGAAGTGAGACACATCCATCTGGCACTGCAGAAAGCAGCTCAGGCGATCTGAGGACATTTCGAACATGCTCACTTACTGCATATTAAAGGCAGCTCTCTGTGTGTGACCTGGAAAGTATTCGTAGAAATTTCTTTTCTTAGGCGCCATTCTCAATTATGCCACGTGGACATGGGGGTTGTGCCCTCCCTGAAGCAGCAATGTATCGAAACTGGAATGGATTCAGTGTCTGACATTTACACTAGTAGGAGATCCCGGAGGAATTACTGTGCCCTTTTATATTTTTCTAGTGGTGAATGATCTTCAAAATGCTCCTGTAAAGATGAGGTACATATTAGGTGATTTGATGATGCTATTCTTGTGCTCGCAGTCAGTTGTATGGCCTTGTTCTTTTGTGTGCAGAAAGTGAACGGTAATCCCTTCCAGTCAAACGACGCTGGCTTCGCCCTGGCTTATGCAGTCATCATGCTAAACACCGATCAGCACAACCATAATGTTCGAAAGCAGAACATCCCCATGACGTTGGAGGTGAGCCACACATGTTCCTGTTAAGGACGGGGACATCCAAAAGGCATTCACATGTTCAGGGCCACACATGCAATCCGTCTATGAGAGATCAGTTTCAGCTATATGACTTAACTGTTGAAGATAAGTGTATTACGTGTTATTTGTGCAGGTATGTTATGAAACCATCTGTTTAGATTTGTCACACATGCAGATTACTGTTATGTAGCCATGTCTCACTTTTACGTGCCTCAAGCAACTGGCCTCGATTTAGTCGAGCTTTGAGCTCTTATGAAAAACAAAGATGTCAGCCACAGCAGTCACACATTTACAGATGTATTATTAATGAATTTACTTGCATCATCTGAAGAAAGATTTAAAACTTTTGCTTTTTGTCGTTGTTGTACATTGCACTTAACCGTGTTTTTCTGTCATGTTTCACCGAAACTAAAGTTCTGTAATTCTCAATTGTATGACAATAAGAAGCTACTGGTGAATCTCATGAGACCAAATTAAAAAAAAAATCACGTTTTACACCAAAATCAAAAAAGAAATGGTCAGTTATGAATTTATATTGAAAACTTAGGCTTTTTTTGTCATTAAGATTATTTTTTGCATTGTGACATTATGACAGTTAAGCAAATATCATTACTGTAATACAGATATCCCTTTGTCATTACCATAATTCCATAATAATAATAATTGATTATTCTGATTACCTAAATGTAGAAAAAAAAAATATTTACACACAACATTTTAAATGTAGATGTTTGGGGATCAGAAATGAAAGTACAGAAATATGAAAAGAAGAATATTACAAAAGATTTCTATTTAAAATAAATGCTGAACTTTCTATTCATCAACGAATCTTGAAAATAAATGTTTCCAGAAAAATATCAAGAAGCACAATTGTTTTCAAACATGGATAAGAAATATTTCTTAAGCAGCAAATCATCATATTAGAATGATTTCTGAAGGATTATGCATCACTGAAGACTGGAGTAATGATACAGATAAATAAATTGCATTTTAAAATATATTAAAATAGAAAACGTTTTAAATTGTAATAATATTTCACATATTTTTTTTACTGTATTAGAAATCAAATAGCATTGGTGAGCATAAGAGACTTTTTAAAAGATGATTAATACTTTTAAAAACATGAAAAAAATCTTGACCCCAAACTTTTGAACAATGGTGTGTGTGTGTGTGTGTGTATGTGTATATATACACTGTATACAGTTGTGCCCAAAATTATTCATACCTTTGGTAAAGATGATCAAAGGCGGCTGTGAAAATAAATCTGAATCATTAATCCTTTTGATCTTTTATTTTAAAAATTTACAAAAATCTAACCTTTCATTGGAGAATAAGAATTTAAAATGAGAGAGAAATCTCATTATGAAATAAATGTTTTTCTCTAATACACATTGGCCACAATTAATCATACCCTTGTATTCAATACTTTTTGCAACCTTTATTTGCCAAGTTAACAGCTCTGAATCTTCACCTATAATGCTTGATACATTTGGAGGACATCTGACAAGAGATCAGAGTCCATTCCTTCATCCAGAATCACTCCAGACCCTTCAGATTCACAGCTCTATGTTGGTGCTTCTTCTCTTCAGTTCACCTCACTCATTTTCTATAGGGTTCAGGTCAGAGGATTGGGTTGGCCATGACAGAAGCTTGTTTTTTTTTGTTTTTTTTCCTCAGTGACCCATTTTTGTTTTGGTTTTGATGTTTGTTAGTGGATCATTGTCCTGTTGGAAGATCCAACCACGGCCCATTATAAGATTTCTAGCATGAACAGTCAGTTTTTAATTTTTTATCTGTTGGTATTTAATTGAATCCATGATGCCATGTATCTGAACAAGATATCCAGGACCTCCATCAGAAAAATAGGCCCACAACATTAAAGATACAGCAATATATTTCATTGTACACATGGGGTACTTTTTTATCCCTGTGTTCACCAAACCCATCTTGAGTGTTTGCTGACCATAGAAGCCAGTCCCATTTGAAGTTCCAGTCGTGTCTGACAACTGAATATGCTGGAGTTTGTTTTTGGATGAGCTAGGAGAATTTTTCTTGAAACCCTCCCGAACAACATGTGGTGATGTAGGGGCTGTTTGAATTTTTAAAAAAATTTTTTTTGAGGCTTTCTGACCCCAAGACTCAGCTAATCTCTGCAATTCTCCAGCTGTGATCCTTGGAGAGTCTTTGGCCACTCAAACTCTCCTCCTCAGTGTGCATTTGGACAATATAGACACACGTCCTCTTCCATGAAAATTTGTTACATCTTTAATTGATTGGAACCTCTTAATTATTGCCCTGATGGTGGAAGCTCTGTTTTAGCTCTTTTCTTACAGCCACTTTCTAAATTTGTGAAGTTCAGCAATCTTTTGCTGCACATCAGAAATATATTCTTTGATTTTACTCCTTGTGATGGATGATTAAGGGAATTTGACCTTTATGTTCCTCATTTATATTCCTGTGAAACAGTAAGCCAAGGCTGGACAATTTCATGTTCCTAGTCACCCTGATGTGATAAAAAAAAATGCAAATATGAATGGGAATATACTTCAGAGATATTTTAATCATAAGAATTTCTAGTGGTAGCAATAATTGTAGCCATTGTGTACTAGAGAAAAATATTTCTTTCTTAATGTGATTTTCAACCACTTTCACTTTTTTTTACTTCAATTAATGGTTAGATTTTTTTTTAAATTTTTGAATGAAAGATCAAATGGATAAACAATGCAGATTTATTTTCACAGCCTTCTTTGATCAAATTTACCAAGGGTATGAATAATTTTGAGCACAACTCTATATATGTATATGTATGTATGTGTATGTACAGTGTGTGTGTGTGTGTGTATATATATATATGTATGTATATATGTGTGTATATATGTAATCTATGTGTGTGTGTATATACACAAAAACACACATACATATATGTACTGTATTGTTGTTTAGTAATGATATTACAGTACTGTAATTATGTATAGAAAATATAAAGTAATAAGTATAGAATTACTATATTACAGTAATGATAATAATGGGAAATGCAGAAATAAATGCTTGATTTTCGCCTTCAAGGCTTACAACACAGGCAAAATAAAAATGAAAAAAATTGAATCGTCTTTTTTCCCCCTTTACTTTTTATTTATTTATTTGTTTTTTGGTGTGAAATGTGACCTGAATATGTTTTCATGAGATTCATCCTTTGATACATGGCTGCGGCTGGTGGTATCTTTTCATCGGCACACACAAACACCTTGAGTTTTCCATGCATTAGCACCAGATCCATTTAAACAGATGATCACACAGATCTTCCTGCTAAAAGCGCTGGTGTTGTAAAGGAATACAGGGAGCAGTGGGAATGGTAATCAGCAGGTATTCAGCCTGAGCACAGAGGGGATAAGCGGCGGCGAAGTGAAAGGCGAGCAGCAGGAGAAGAGGCGGGACTGGGCTTTTGGCAGACAGCGTGTCCAGCTGTCTTGTCTCTGTGTCAGCTAGCGTGTGTGCGTCTGCTCCGGCTCTCCAGTCATGGAAAATGCAGTCCTGGAAAGACCCTCTGTTTACTCCTCTGTTTATTTCTCCTTCTGTTCATCCCTCTCTCGTGGGGGAGCTCCGGTTTCCCTTGCTTTACCTGCCATTAAGAAAGTATGCAGTAAAACAGTGGCCTAATGCCATCACTCAGCTGCCGACGTCTGTGTGTTTATTTGAGCTGAGGTTGGCCTTAGACCAGCCTGCTTAACACTAACACCTATTAAGTGACACCAGCAGTAATAAACCGAGACCAATTATTGGATTTGAAAGGTGATAGTTGGAGGATGTCGCTGTAATTGGATGGAATGAAGGCATTTTAATCAGTTTCCTTCTCCTGTTTGTTGTTTTGTTTTATTTGTATAGCAATTCAAGAAGAATCTCAAAGGTGTCAATGGAGGAAATGACTTTGATCAAGACATGCTGGAAGACATCTACAATGCCATCAAGTTAGTTATTGCTTTAGTGCTCATGTATAGTTTTCATTATCTCTTACTTATTGAACATTTGCAATATGATTATATGAAATATAACTGGTAATTTGCCATAAGATAAATGTTTTTGAGAACTTGAGGCTAATAAAACCACATTGAGAGTGTTCAGGGCTCAACAATAAGGATGACCCACTTACTGTTGATGATGTACAAATGGCTCACAAAATTAACATTTTGATTTTCTTTTGTATTGACTTTTGTGCAAATTCTGATAAATTTGGCACTAAGGTAAGGTAGTCTGTCTGGCTGACATACAGTATGTGAGTTTGTAGAGATTTGGAAGAATGGCTTGGACGGATCAAATTTTATTGGGTTAAAAATGATAAACTTTAGTATGCTATTGTTTGCCAGCGTAAGTTTGAGTAAGTAATTTATAGCTTTTTTATTATTTTTTTATTTATAGCTTATATTTTGTATTATTAAAAAAATAATATATATATTTTTTGCTGCTATATACTTTTATGCCATTATCCTTTCAAAAGTTTAGGGTTGGTTAGGTAAGATTTTTTTTTTTTTTTTTTTTTTTTTTTAAATATTATTGAAAGAAATGTCTTTCGCTCACCAAGGCTGCATTTATTTGATCAAAAAAAAAAAAAATACAATAAAAACAGTAATATTGTGAAATATTACAATTTAAAGTAACTGTTTTAGATCTGAATATATTTTAAAAATGCTATTTATTCCTGTGAAGCAAACCTAAATTTTCAGCTTCATTACTCCAGTCTCTAGTGTTACATGATCCTTCAGAAATCATTCTGATAAGAAGGAATGTTTCTTGAACGGTCAATCAGCAATGTTAAAAACAGTTGTGCTGCTTAATATTTTTGTACAAACCATGCTTTTTGAAGACAAAGTTCAAAAGAACAGCATTTATTGAAATAGAATTTTTCTTTCGTAACAATGTAAAATCTTTGCTTTCATTTTTGACCAATTTTATGCATCCTATTGTAAGTGAAAATAAGTATAAATCTAAACAGCTGAAAAACTCCTTAATGTTGAGCACTGATGTTTATTATCTCTATTATAAACCTCATGTCTCTGGTCTTTAAGTGTGTGGTTATACTGATGTATACAATGGCTCAGATGGGATAAGCTGAGATAAACGCATGTGGTCCTGCAGGAACGAGGAGATTGTGATGCCTGACGAGCAGACAGGGCTGGTGAAGGAGAACTATGTGTGGAGTGTTCTGCTGCACAGAGGAGCCTCATCTGAAGGGATATTCCTGCATGTGCCTGAAAGCAGTTACGACCATGACCTCTTCACCATGACCTGGGGTCCCACCATTGCCGCCCTCTCCTACGTTTTTGACAAGAGCCTAGATGACACTATCATTCAGAAAGCCATCGCTGGGTTCAGGTAGGACCTGCAGATTTGTATACTGGTTTTGCACAGAGCCTTTAAATCAAAACTATGTGACAGTGTGTTTAATGATTGCCAGAGTTTTGTTTCTACAAACGATTTTGATGATGATGCCATCATCCTTTTGCTTTCTTTCAGGAAATGTGCCATGATCTCTGCACATTATGGCTTCAGTGATGTCTTTGATAACTTAATCATTTCACTCTGCAAGTTTACTACTCTCAGCTCTGAGGTAAGACCTAAAGCATCCTGATCAGGTGCATTCAGTCTCCTGCAGCATCTTTAAGTCATAAGTGAACAGATCTGACTGGGATTTGTGTGCCTTTAGTCTGTAGAGAACCTGCCCACTGTGTTTGGCAGTAATAGGAAGGCTCAAGTTGCTGCCAAGACCGTGTTCAGCCTGGCCCATCGTCATGGTGACATTTTACGAGAAGGATGGAAGAACATCATGGACTCCATGCTGCAGCTTTTCAGGGCTGAGCTCTTACCCAAGTCCATGGTTGAGGTGAGATGGGAGTGCCAACATATCACTTGAAATCCCCTAACAAACACTTGCATGCTCAGAAGAAAGCAGTCCTATTTAAATCAGGCAATAGTGCCACCTATTGTCACATTTGACAAAATATGTCATTCTTGTTGAAAGGTTGAGGACTTTGTGGACCCTAATGAGAAGATTTCCTTACAACGTGAAGAGACACCATCAAACAGGTATAATGAAAATAATATTTGAAAGTACTTCAGCTTTTTTTAATATATACATGCTTCCAGGTTCTTTAGATTTTAGTGATTGACATTAAAAGCACTATGGCTCTAAAGATCTGTTATTCTGATCTGTTACATTATATAATGCATTGTTTATTTTAGTTATTACATAGGTATTACATAGTTAATACAAAGTTGTTATATAGTTAATACAAATTTATTACATAGTTATTATACCTGTGAATTCAAGGGCAGTAATATATGCAGTTTTTAACTTATTTTGTCAAACGTTGAAAACATTCTCATTTGTTTTGTGAAATGTATGTAGCATATGAAAGGAAAAACAAATTTTTTAAAATTTATTTATTTATTTATTTATTTATTTTTATTGCTTATATGCACATTTGGCCACACAAGTAATACATTTGATTCTACAAGGTACTAAAACATTGAAAATAAATGTAAAGATACATATTGTCAATATTGCACGGTTTTGTTAGAGTTTATTCACCAAACCATAATGTACCATGATGCTGCAGCGACTGGTAAGATAGTCGATGAATGTGTGTTTAACTTTATATTTGTTAGTGTTTAAACTTTAAAAGAGAAAACCAGCCGTTTTGACGTTTGTGTGATGCCCTAATAGATTCATTCAAGTCTTATAACAACAATAATGCTGATCGTGATTCGTCAAATACTATAATTTGTCAAATTTTGATCCACATGATCCACCTAAACATGTGTTTAAACCACACAATCATTTGTCATTTTCAGCTCAATTTGATTTTTAATCTAAATGTAAAACAGCTCTTTTTTGAGATGCCTGAAAGTCCTGGATGAATTAGTTAAGTTAATCTATTCGTTTCTACTGCTGTACTTCTGTCAGGGGTGAGTCGGCTGTATTGAGTTTTGTGAGCTGGTTAACATTGAGTGAACAGTCTGGGCTCAGAGGCCCCTCCACTGAGAACCAGGAGGCCAAACAAGCTGCCCTGCTCTGCATAAAGGTACAGCACATACATTCCCTTACAAAAGTCAGTCTGAATCATTACTCCATCTGAAAAATATGCTGGCCTATGTGAATAAAAGAATTTTCTCACATTTCTTCTTTCTTCACGTCAGCACTGTGACCCAGAAAAACTGATTACCGAAAGCAAGTTTCTGCAGTTGGAGTCTTTACAGGAACTCATGAAGGTGAGGTCCACTTAGAAAGGCTGGGTGTATACAAGAATGAAACCATTTTCTTTCTTTAGTGTATTACTTACATAAAGGTTTGTTCATTATGTCATTTTTAATGTTTCCAGGCTCTCATCTCGGTGACCCCTGATGAGGAAACATATGATGAAGAAGATGCTGCTTTTTGTCTGGAGATGCTGCTACGTATTATTCTTGAAAACAGGTACTGCGATCATTAACACATTGCATTATGTCATTGAGAATTACTAGTCGATGGAGTCAGATGAAGATACGGCAGCCTGTAGATTTTTATAGAGAGATGACTGTGTGTTTGCAGGGACAGAGTGTCATGTGTTTGGCAAACGGTACGGGATCATCTGTACCAGTTATGCGTCCATGCCAGTGAGAGCTGCTTCCTGGTGGAGAGGGCAGTGGTGGGATTACTCAGACTCGCCATACGCTTATTGCGCAGAGAGGACATAGGCTCACAGGTGCACACACTTGACACATACAGTACAAACTCTACAGTGGGACAGACAGACAGACAGCTAAGCAGTTTCCTCCCTCTCTCTGCACAGGTTCTCCTCTCTCTTCGCTTGCTGTTGATGATGAAGCCTCACGTCCTGTCCAGAGTCTATCGAGAGGTGGCCTATGGCTTGCATGAGCTGCTTAAAACCAATGCTGCCAACATCCACTGCACTGATGACTGGTACACGCTCTTTTCACTTTTGGAGTGCATCGGGGCTGGGGTCAAACCTCCGGCAGCCTTGCAGGTTGCCAACACCAACCCAGATAATGACACAGGTGATTCAGTCATTTCCAACCATTTTATCTGTTAATGCACCTCAAGACATAGTCGAGTGTGGCCTAAAGTCCTTTTCCAGATGGGCTTATCTTGTGTAATCCTTTTGTTCCAGGCGCTCAGTCAGATAGCGAACTGAGTTCGTATCATCAGAGTGAAGTTAGTCTTGACAGGGGATATACATCTGACTCTGAGGTTTACACCGAGCACGGCAAATCCAGAATACCTCGTTCAGCTACCGATGTGGATGTGGGCTGGCTAGTGGTGAGAGTTCACACAATACCCCAGACTAGAAGTCTGTTTGAGATAGATCCACCCTCACTAAGGGCTTATCATTATTAGGCATGTTGATTTGGGAAGACATATATCTTCTTTCTGTTTTATTCAGGTGGGTAAAGATGATCTGGATGGATCTAAGGCAGCAGTGACTACAGCTTCAAAGCCCCTGACCTATCCTCTCATTAACCAGTACAGTTTAACTCTTGGGCAGGACATGGGTTTGCATGACACCAAATCCCTCATCAAGTGCGTGGATTCGCTTTCCTTCATCGTACGCGATGCCGCCCATGTCACTCCAGAAAACTTTGAGCTTTGTGTTAAAGCCATACGAGTGTTTGTGGAGGCTAGCCTTAATGGAGGTACGTATCTCTTATACAACTAAGTACCAGTGTCAGAAATTAACTGAGGCCACTGAAATGAATAAAAGCCACCCAAAATTCAAGATACAAGATCAAAAACTCCTCCTGTATTCATTGTTCAATTCATTTTTTTTAAATTTATAACATATGATATAGTTAAGCAATCTCACACAAGCAAGAGTGCTGTTTTCCCCAAATATCAGCACAATTGCAGTTCTGTTTTTGAACAAATCGATTGAGTGAATCATTCAGTGACCCATTCATAAAAACAGTATTATATATAGTAATGTATTATTTTTTGCTTCACTCCTGAATGAATCAGACTTTTTCAACTAATTGTTTAAATTAATGATTCAAAGACTTGCTTATTAAGACTTATTACCACTTAATGGTGGTTTTAGTTTCTTAAAAAATACCATCTCATAGCATTAATAATGCAATTTAAATTTTAAAACTGTGCCACCTCTGGAGTGCAATGATGGCTTTTGTTGATACTGATTTTATTTGATTGGTAATAGCCCTAAAAGTGTATTTTTCTAATTTAAGTTATTGACATATATTTAATAGTTAGAAATCACATGCCCTTATGAAGGTAAAAATGCCCCCTGCTTATGCATGCAATGTGAAACTCTATTTCTTGTATACTTTTATTGCTGAATATGGTGCGCAATCATTGACACTGAAACCTGCCCATCTTGTGTGAAACAAATGAATTACCTGGTGAATTTGAATAATCATCTTTACATAACCACATGACACACAACCATTGCTCCAGTTTACATGCCGCCACATTAACAAAATATTCAGTGTTGTCATTGTACAGGTTACATTTCATTTTATGATTGGTTTCATTCCACAAATCCAAAACAAACATTTTGGAGAGCAATTTATGCAAACTTCATCTAGGAAGTTTGACTCCTTGGGGGATTAGAGTGTCTGCCTCACTTCCGTGGGTTTGTAATTGGATGTGTCAGTGCCTGTAAGCTCTTTAGTGCTGTATCTTGAGCTGTGCTCCACTGGTGAGTCATTTAACTTGGGGGCAATTCAACTGTCTTGTGTGCCCTCTCCATTTATCCTTCACTCTGTCTCTCAGTTGCTGTATTCGGGGTGGTCGAAGATCTACAGTAGGCTTAGTCAAGACTCATTCAGCACTTTGTAGCTCTGCTCTGCCAATCGTCATGGCCTTTTCATGAGCTAGAGGCCTCTGTTTACATGGGAAGATACCTGCTGTCATCAGGGGCTTACATGCTCACTTTGAGAGCGGCAGATCAAAGTTTTGAGTTTTGAACATCTAATTGATGCAGTTCTGCGATAATGATATGGTAGATATCTGCTCTGTTCTCTTTTCACTGGAAACAGGACACAATATTTTCGATTGCAATCCCAAAATTGACCAAGATTTGCCAGAGACAGGTACTTCTAACCAGCAAATGAAAGGGTGTGAAGATGGGCAGTCACATTGAGAAAAGGTCGCTAAAAAAATCAGCACCTGTGATTCATTCTAGGCTTTTACCGTGCTTGACATTCGTGAGAATGGGGCGGCATGCTCTTGAAAGCTTAATTTGATTTCCCTTGTTACTCACTCTGTTGATTGTTTCCACGCCCTCCGCAGGGTACCGCACCCACGAGAAGAAAAAGAGCCACAAATATGACTCCAAATCCAGCCGGCTCCGAAAGAAGCCTCGCGAGAAGGAAGGCACATCGCGGAGAACCAAAGCGTCCAGTCAGCGGCCCGCCCGCTCCCATAGCGATGATGAGGAAGATGAGGGCGTGCCGGCCAGTTACCACACGGTGTCTTTTCAGGTTAGTCTGGATGTAAGTACAACAGCCCTTTCCCTAATTCCTAAATCTGTCCATCGTCATGTTTGCCGATCTGCTCGGTGGGGGAGAGCCATGTGACCATTTCACATTTGAAACTTTACACTATAGTAGAAAAATAAACATTCATGCTTTGCTTAGAGGTTTGTTTAGTTTTAGAGCTTTTAAAATACAAAATATAAGCTGTCAATAATAATACCAGTAAAAATTCACATTTCTTAAATAAGTTTTGATACCACAGTAAAAAAACTAAAATGCTATCAAGCAGAGCTTTATTTAAAAAGATAAATGTTACTTATTAACAAAATTAATTAACAAAATTAATAGTTAATTAACAATTGAAATAATAGTTCAAGTATTTCACAATTAAGTACACATTGATTTAGATTAAAGTAAACAGTAATATTTAGATTAAAAAAAAAAGAGTAAATTTTTAGATCTCTAACAGCAGCAAGTATTTAAGTAAAAATTTAGAAACTGACATAAAAAAAGCCCCCAAAATCATACCTGTCAACATTTGGGTACCAAAATACTGGAGACCGGGCGGAGTCAAAAGTATCAATTATTATGTTATATTATTATTATTATTATTATTATTATTATTATTATTATTATTATTATTATTATTATTATTATATTAATTTATTATATTACTTTAAACAATTTTTTATCAAACAATTCTATTAATTTAGTAACATCTTAGTGTAGGCTATATCTTTAGAGTTTTAAAAATTCATTATCTTCTTGTCATCCACTGGTTCACATTTAAAACTGCGTGTTTTCTGCGTAAAAATAAGGGTCGTTTTTGGCTTTGGTCTAAAGAAAGAGCAGAAGGGCTTATTGAAAAATGCAAATTCATTCTCTGCCAGCAGGTGGCGCATTTCACCACTTCTCCCATTTCTACCAGTGATCCTTGTTTTTTCCCGCGGTACTAACTGCGCCAGGGACGTGTACAGACATTTTGAGGGGCAGGGGCTCAAGTGGAAAAAAGGGCACTTCTCATATTTATTTATTTTTTTCTAAACAAATTGTTAAATATATTTGGGTTGTGCGATATTGACAAAAAATAATATCCCGATATTTTCTCGGATTTTATCGATAACGATAATTAGATGATATTTTGCTGAGTGTGTTGTTGTGCTGATATCTTAAAGACTACTGTAGACAGCTGACTCCTAAAGTTTTTGATATTCTTCATATTCTGTGTGGTGATCAGTTCACAGCAGTGATAGAAATGAATCTTTTCCAATAAGTTTAAGTTGATTTTTACCTTTCATGCGCATTTTTACCTTTATAAAGTCATTTTTCTAATGGTCAAATTCTTAAATTGAATCAGTCAATTAGAATAAGAAGTCATTTGGGCTGTTACCAAGCAAATGTAATCAGTATTGACAAAATGAATCTTTGCAATGCAGAGAAAACACAGAAGCTGCATTAGAAAGAACAATTAGATGCATTTACACACTGTTTAATGCAGGACATGTATTTAACCTGCAGTTACAAATGCATTAATTCTGTTTTCTTATTTTAAACATAAAATGTTGAATACTGATATTTGAAATAATAATAGAAAAATAAATTAAAATACTTTAAATGTGAAATTAAAACTGCCAGTAGGTGGCAGCAAGTCACTGTTAATAAGTGACTCATTGTGATTGAACCGAATCGTTTAAACGGTTGATTCATTCAGGACAAAACTGCATCATGTTGCTCAAAGACGCAAATTGGAATTATATTTGTTGGCGAAATAGAGCAAAAACAGTCAATATTGTATCTAAAACGTAAGTGTCTTAATATTAAATTCTTGTTTATTGAACTGCTGTATAAAATCAATATCACATTTGTATTCATGCTGCTTTTCGGTGGAAAAAACGTCAGTCTTCGCGTGATACTGATTAACTATATTAAATGATACAAATATATACATTTCTGCCCCCATATCTTGAATTTTGTGATCATTCTAAATGCATTTTAATAAACTGAATCATGCAGTGAAAGAACACGCAGTGGTCTAACCTACTAGACTTCCTATTGCCTCAGCTTAACTTTAGCTAACTTACATGGTAGCTCTCTCATGAGTCATGGATGTTAGGAAGACAAATTAACTATATTTGCCTTTTGGATAATTAGCTGTCAATTCGAGGCACAGGTAGCTTAGTCTTTTGTTCATCACCACTAACCTCCACAGCAAGACAAAACACAGTGGAAAGGGAGGGAGGGCTTCACTTCTGCGGCTCTCTGTCTGTCTGTGATGTGCAGATCGTGCTACACTGCTGTGCTGCAGAGACGCGGAGGGAGAAAAGTATCGGAACTCGACATTTCCTGACCAGACCTGATATTTTGATTTTTTTTTTTTTTTTAATTTGTTTGACAGGGAAAGCTGTGCGCAAACAGAAATGCACACATATATACATATATTCATTTATTAATAAAAAAAAAAAAACACTCCCTAGATAAAAGGGCACTTTCTCTCGAGGAAGAAAAAGGGCAGGTGCTCAGGTCCCCATTGATGTCTATGTGTGCACGTGCCTGACCTACGCAGATATCAACAGCATCATTGCGTTGTAGGTTGCCAAGTTGAGAGGGACAAATGGGTTGAAATTTGTATGTGTCGATTGTGTGAGAAGGATGCGTTTCATACAAGATCTGGCAACTGGACAACGTTGGAATATGTTGACGTGATTATTCATATAATGAGGTTTGGGCCATACAAATTACGGGAGTTTTACTGGAGGCGAATGTAGCAAACATATAAAATACACCCAGTGGGATTTTTTTTATAGAAAGATTAAAAATACGGGAGAATCCTGGGAAAAATGGGAGGGTTGACACTTATGCCCAAAATAACTGATGTTTAATAAAACTAATTAAGTTTTGACCGCATAGTTATACTGCAATATTAATTATTAGATATTAATACAAATTTGTCTGAATCTCACTGAGAAGTTGCTATTCCATTGTAATTAAGATTATCTGTACATTTTTTTCCCTTTAGGACTAACTGTGTATTCATTTTTTTTCTTTAAATGTGTTCATTTAATTATTTTTTTATATATAAAATATTATTTTATTAAAATTTATTATTAATTTATTACACACATTGCCGTATTTAGCTTAATGAAACTCAAGCCTATTATTGTGATGTTTTCATGATTTTTTTTTTAAATTCATGACTGCTTTTCACCCCACTAATTCTTAGTTGCTTACTTACTAAAAATCTCATTCTTACACTAATGCAGAAACAAATATGTATTATTTAAATATGTGAAGTAAATTTTGAAAATCCAATTATCATAGTCATATGTTGCACTGCTGTTAAAAATAATGATGTTTAACCAAGATTTTTATTGCTTTATCACAGTAATGACAGAGGTTTTTTTAAGCTGTTAAATATTGATAGAAGGATGCTCTCTCAATTGTCATTTAAAAAAGGCATATTACAAAAATGTCAATTATTCAAAAATAGCCTTATTTTTTTACATTTGTTTTTCTTTTTATTTCTGTTGAAATATGACCCAGACATGTCTTTGTGATGTTTACCCAGGAGAGCAAGCTTTCCCCATATTCATAAACTGAATAGTGCAGATAAAAAACAATATAGTGTCTGAACATAATATCAAATGTATAGCATGATTTTTTTTTTTTGTTTTTGTCTTTTGTTGTTCTTTCCACCTGTTTACCTGTCATGTCTCAGTAGTGGTTGTATAGCAATCATTTCTATTGTCCCCATTAATAAGATGAAAGTGAGTCTGTTAGAAAAGCAAATATTCATTTAATACACCAGATATACCCCTGAGTGTTTAGTGATTATTAAAACAGCCTGTTTGCCCATATAGTTGTTAGACCTGATGCATACACTGCACACGCGAGCAGCCGGCATCTATAGCTCTTGGGCAGAGGAACAGCGCCATCTAGAGGATGCGGGCAGAAAGATCGAGGCTGACTCTCAAACACTGTGGTCCAGCTGCTGGTGTCCTCTCCTTCAAGGTCAGAGAGTAGCCAGAAAGCATATTAGCAAGCCTCAGTGTCAATTGCATATGCTTACAATAGCAAAAAATTAAGTAAATGGAAGGAAGTGGATGTTCAGAGATGCTGTATAACTTGTGCGTTTTGGCATTATAGGTATGGCTTGGTTGTGTTGTGATGCACGGAGGCAAGTCCGCATGCAAGCTCTTACCTACCTACAAAGGGCGCTTCTTGTACATGATCTGCAAACTCTGGATGCAGTGGAGTGGGAGTCCTGCTTCAACAAGGTAAACTAGTTCTGTTTGGCTGTATAGTTTTAGTTTAACATGCATTTTTATTTTTACGAAACTATTTAATATGTAAAATTGAGAAATCATGGAGATTTTTGTCTTTTTTCCAGGTCCTGTTTCCTCTGCTGACAAAACTCCTAGACAACGTCAGTCCAGCTGATGTGGGAGGCATGGAGGAGACCAGGATGAGGGCCTGCACACTGCTTTCTAAGGTCTGACTTTGGACGTTTTTGCTCATTAATCATAATAACTTAAACCTTATTTAAAGAATGATTGTCAGTGTCTTTGTCTCCTCAGGTGTTCTTGCAGCATCTCTCTCCTCTGCTCTCTCTGCCCACTTTTGCTGCCCTCTGGCTCACCATTTTAGACTTCATGGACAAGTACATGCATGCCGGCTCCAGCGACCTTCTGGTAAGAAGCTCTCAGATTGTGAGAATCACCTGTATTGACTTAAAGGAAATTATACACCCCAACATGTTCTCATCATTTTACCTTCATGTCATCCCAAACCTGTATTATATTAACAATGACTAAAATTTCAGTGTATTCTTCATGCAAAGGTGTAGTAGCCTATGGACTAATTTTATGATACTTTGATACGTCGTCTTTTCTGAAGCTTGACAGTAAACATCTCCATCATTTTTTAATGTATAGAAAACAGCAGCTCAAAATTCTGTTTAGCATTTTCTTTTGTGTTTCATAAGGCGCTTTAGCACCGGAGGAACCTTTTTATAGTTCCTAGAACTATTGGCGGAAGTTCCTGCTTTTTGGCGTGTTCGCACTGCAGGAACTAGGAACGTATTTGGTTGTAGGAACTCCAATTGGGGAACTAATTTAGCTCCTACTTCAGAGTAGCGTCTAAAACAGTTCTATAGGAACAATCAGTGACGTACGTGTACGCTGATTGGCCAAACACATACGAAACACCGGCTACCCGGCATTGTTTACTCCGTGAACAGGGGAAACAGCCATAATGGCATTTACCTGTTGTCTGCAGCGTTGTTCTTTTCTCAGCCTCGATGATAACACTACAAGTTGTCATAGGAGATTTAGTCAGATTTTCATGCTTTCAATCGTGTAAATTGTGCGTTTACATTCCATCTCCGTTATTACGAAACCCATGACATGCAACAAAAACAGCTCTGAACAGGGTGTCCTCCATTCACTGGTTTTTGAGGTTTGTAAAGGCTGTGAATAAAGACGTCGGCCACTTCAGAGTTCTTGCTGCCAGTGCGAATACAACCAGAAAAATGGCGCAAGGGAGAAATTGGTTCTCTAGGAACCACCCTGCTGGCTAGTTCCTAGAACTGCACAATGCAAAGCGCCTATATAAGAAAAAATACAGTGGGAACTACAGTCAAACTAAAATTTATTCAGACACCTTCAAAATTTCTCATATTATCACCGTTTATTTGCTATAGTTTAAAACATGGTAATAAAATATGACAAAAACTCGAGTTAAACCGTGTCAGAACAAATTCATCTTGATAATGTCTCATCAAGACGTCAGTAACTTTGATAGAAAGGTATGTAACGAAATATGATCAGGTCAAAGTGTCAAATCAAATTTTTGGTCCCAAATTTTTCTTTTTGAGCATAATATGTCACAGTTTACTTTATTTTGCTATCCTCACTTACATAAATGAACTATAGTGTCCTGCACCCACTAGTAAAAAAAAATTATAAATGGTGTCTGAATAATTTTTTGGTTTGACTGTATACATGGGATTCCAAAAATGCCGCCAAAATTTCTTTCACATCTTATTGCACTTAAACTGTCAAATTCACACAAGATTTTGTCAAAAACACTCAAGGTTCACGCAAACACAGTCTTAAGTGAATGTAAACAGTTGGGAGAAAATCAGATGCATGGCAGTATATTAGATTTGTGCATAAGGTCTTAAAGTGACAGCATATACCTGCTGCTGTCTGCATTAATATTAATCAAAAAAAAAAAAAATCACTCGCTGCTTTTGACTGAAGAACTTTTGAAACTTTAATAAGAATCAGTGTATATGAATAATTCATACAGTGAAGACTGCGCAGTCTTGAAAAAGAATTGTGATAAGATTGTGGATCGTGTTCCTGTCTGAAAAAAATTGTGATGTGTTATTTTGCTATATCACTTACTCCTAGATAAGATGTTGAAAGATTTACAGCAAAAAAAGTTATTAACTCCTGAGCGCTGATGAGTCTGTCTGTGTGTGTGACTTTGGTGCACAGCTGGAGGCCATCCCTGAGTCTCTGAAGAACATGCTGCTGGTGATGGACACAGCAGGGATCTTTCACAGCGCAGACTCCCGAACAGGGTATTCAGACTTGTGGGAAATCACCTGGGAGAGAATTGACTGTTTCCTGCCCCGTCTAAAGGAGGAGCTCTTCAAACAGGCTGTCATTCCAGGTATTAAGCACTCAAACACAATACCCACATTTAACATTTCAGTTCAACCATGTAAAAACACAGGTTTGGATTTGGTTAGCTGATATCTTCTGTTCTTTTTTTTGCAGAACCTGTGTGTAATGTTCCTGTGGAGCCCGTCCCACCACCTGCTGCTGCTCCAGCTTCTCCCCCTGTGCCAGCTGCCCCCGCAGAGCCAAACATCCCCAGCAGACCCGCGTCACCTCAGGATACGCCCACACCTAGTGCCAACGGTGATCGTAAGCATCATTTAGACACACGGTTATCATATTGAATAGGAATGGGTGGTATAAGGTTACTAGGGTAATAGTTCACACTAAAAGTTTACTTTACTTTTGACTAAAGCTTCATTTATTTGATCAAAAATGCAGAATAAACAGTAATATTCTGAAATATTGTTACAATTTAAAATAAATGTTTTTTTATTTTGATATATTTTAAAATGTAATTTATTCCTGTGATACAAAGCTGAATTTTCAGCATCATTACTCCAGTCTTCAGTGTCACATGATCTTCAGAAATCATACTTATGATGATTAGGTGCTCAATTATTATTAGTATTCATGTATCAATAATGGTTGTTATTATTAACAATGTTTAAAAAAAATGTATCAAGTTTTTTTTTTTTATTAATATTGTTTTTACTGCTTAATATTTTTCAGTTTCATTTATTATTTATTTGTAATATTATAAATGTCTTTACAGGCACTTTTGATCAATTTAATGCATTCTTGCCGACTCAAAATATTACGTTTTCTTTGCTTACTTATTCCAAACTTTTGAATGGTAGTTTCCACAAAAATTAATGATATAACTGATAATACACAAAATTGTTTAGTCAACATTGATGATAATAGTTTCTTGAGCAGCAAATCAACATATTAGAATGATTTCTGAAGGATCATGTGACACTGAAGTAATAATGCTGAAAATTCAGCTTTGTATCACAGGAATAAATTACATTTTTACAGTATATTTCAATAGAAAACAGTTATTTCAAAATGCAATAATATTTCACAATATTGCTGTTTTTACTGTATGTTTTTACTATATTTGAGGAAATATATGCAGCCTTGGTGAGCTTAAGAGTCTTCTTTCAAAAACATTAAATAAACTTCATTATTTTAAATATATAAAATATTTAAATATTGTAAATATTTTTTGAAATATATACATACCAGTTTGGTATGTGGAAACTGATCTTTTTTTTTTTTTAATGAATAGAAAATTCAAAAGAACAGCAGTTTTTTACTGTCACACTAAATGCATATTTTATGAATTAGAAACATTTCATTAAAAAAAAAAATAAAAATCTTACTGACCCCAAACTTTTAAAGAATATTGTATACCAAAATATAGTTTTTCTCATTGAAAATTGTCAACATTTTCAACTTTTCTGCTTCCTTTCCCCTGTGCAGGAACAGACCGATCATCTCCAGTTCCTCCCTCAACACCTCTGATGCCCACTCCAGCAAAGAGGAATCCTCCTGAGTCCCCTCAGCCTCCTCTGGGCCAATCTCCGCTCATCCTGCAGCCCCTCGCCTCTCCGCTGCAAGTGGGAGTCCCGCCGATGTCCCTGCCAATCATTCTGAACCCAGCTCTCATAGAGGCTACCTCACCTGTGCCCCTGCTGCCCCGGCCCTCCACCGACTGACCCGCCCCTCAAACATCAGCCCAAAGAGTGCCGCCGCCACGTCTGAAGGAGAAACAATCGAAGCAGCATCTGATTTGACTGTTCTCCTGCACATGTGCACTCGCTGTAGCCCACACTATTAAATTATGTAACAGCAGGACCTGGAATAAGAGCGCGTGAGAGGACATTGACACGCATGGCTGCCTCTCCACGTTTCAAACATCAAAGCATCTCCCAAACCGCTCGGATTTGAATGTCCTTCAGTTACATAGATGATCGTATTTATTCAAAACAGGAAGGTGCCACACCCTGGAGGACAGATCATTATTGATGGGACTAGATTTCGGTCGGTTAGGTTAACAGATTATAATGTATCAGTACTCCGTTGTTACTCAAGAGATTTGCTCAGGCAGTGATCACAGAGAATGGCTGATGGGTAGAGGTACCGCACACTGGGTCCAGCTAATGAAACTGTACAAACTACATTAGCATTGAAGCTTTTATCACCGCTCCAGCTAAATAAAACTGTACAGTATGATGAAGAAAACATAATTTATTTTGACAATTCATATTGTTTCTTATTGTGGCTTTTACACTTTAATTATATAGTTTTGCCGTAAATTGCTCCAGAGAAAACAGTCAGAGATGTAGCCACGTAATGTTTGCTATTCATGGTTCATTAGTGAGAAAATTGAAAGCATAGTTAACCCATATGTTCAAACATCAAAATTCTGTCATCATTTACTCACCCTCATGTCATTTCAAATCTGTATGTAGAACTTCTGTAGAAAGTTGGAAACCAAACGTGATGTTCCACAGAAGAATGAAAGTTGTACAGGTTTGGAGGGTGAGTAAATGATGACCGAAGGTTCATTTTTGTGTGAACTGTCCCTTTAAGTCCAGTTCTTTTGGTTAAAACAAAAAAATATGGCTTGTTTTGATGACGCCACGTAATTATTGTGCATCTCTACGACATTCCAGGCACGTCGCTGATGTTTTCCACTAAACGAACCAGCTGAACTCTGTATGTCAGGTTTTATTTTATTTTGATTGGCATTTTTATTCGTAAGTTGTCTTAAAGTGAGATGGTTTTGTTGCTCACGTTTACGCTGTATCGCTGAGGCACTTTGAAGCTTTTCCCTTTCAAGAATTTCTCCTGGACAATACGTAATTTCTTCCAAATATATGTTTCTGCTGTTCTTTCTATCAACTGTATCCCTTTTTTGTGGTGATCTTGGCTCTGGAAGTTTACAGACCACTTTTAGTTTGAATTAATGAATGCTCATGAGAAGTAGATCTCAGAAGAGAGCTATAAAATTCACTAATATAATAGCTCTCAGACCTGCACCTCCTTCCATCAGCCAAGACCACCTGCAAGCAGCTCAAGTGCGTTTAGCGATCAGCGTATGACCTGAGACTTATGTTTGGATCAGTACCGAGACTGTAGGTTCTTTAAGGAATTATACTGTAATTTAATGTAGATTGTCACTGCAGTTGCAGCAGATCAGTGATCACACCATCACAAACCTAAGAGGTGGCTGTGGACAGATGGACGTTTTCTTTTCTTTGTATGTGCACTTGTTGTACTGCATTCTTAGATACATCAGGAACTAATTCTGTAGTCAACAGGTAATTCAATGAAAATAATCTGTGTATATATATGAATAAAAGTTAATGTACTTTTTACAATGTAATAAATATATGGTCAAATATCCTAATCCTGTGTCATTGTTTTTCTCTTACAAGAAGTGCATTAATTATTACATCAAAGGTTTCCCAAACTGGGTTTGTGAAGGAACTGCAGGGGGTTTAAATCATAAAAATGTTAAATTACATCAAACAATTTTTAAATTAATAAAAAAAAAAAACATTGAAAAAATTAAATAATTTATTTGTTTACCTGCATGTCATGTGACCATAACCAATGTCACAGAATCATGATGATGCAAATGTGATATGTCATTATTAAAATATACAGGTGCATCTCAGTAAATTAGAATGTCGTGGAAAAGTTCATTTATTTCAGTAATTCAACTCAAATTGTGAAACTCGTGTATTAAATAAATTCAGTGCACACAGACTGAAGTAGTTTGTCTTTGGTTTTTTTAATTGTGATGATTTTGGCTCACATTTAACAAAAACCCACCAATTCAATATCTCAACAAATTAGAATACTTCATAAGACCAATAAAAAAAACATTTTTAGTGAATTGTTGGCCTTCTGGAAAGTATGTTCATTTACTGTATATGTACTCAATACTTGGTAGGGGCTCCTTTTGCTTTAATTACTGCCTCAATTCGGTGTGGCATGGAGGTGATCAGTTTGTGGCACTGCTGAGGTGGTATGGAAGCCCAGGTTTCTTTGACAGTGGCCTTCACCTCATCTGCATTTTTTGGTCTCTTGTTTCTCATTTTCCTCTTGACAATAACCCATAGATTCTCTATGGGGTTCAGGTCTGGTGAGTTTGCTGGCCAGTCAAGCACACCAACACCATGGTCATTTAACCAACTTTTGGCACTTTTGGCAGTGTGGGCAGGTGCCAAATCCTGCTGGAAAATGAAATCAGCATCTTTAAAAAGCTGGTCAGCAGAAGGAAGCATGAAGTGCTCCAAAATTTCTTGGTAAACGGGTGCAGTGACTTTGGTTTTCAAAAAACACAATGGACCAACACCAGCAGATGATATTGCACCCCAAATCATCACAGACTGTGGAAACTTAACACTGGACTTCAAGCAACTTGGGCTATGAGCTTCTCCACCCTTCCTCCAGACTCTAGGACCTTGGTTTCCAAATGAAATACAAAACTTGCTCTCATCTGAAAAGAGGACTTTGGACCACTGGGCAATAGTCCAGTTCTTCTTCTCCTTAGCCCAGGTAAGACGCCTCTGACGTTTTCTGTGGTTCAGGAGTGGCTTAATAAGAGGAATACGACAACTGTAGCCAAATTCCTTGACACGTCTGTGTGTGGTGGCTCTTGATGCCTTGACCCCAGCCTCAGTCCATTCCTTGTTAAATTCACCCAAATTCTTGAATCGATTTTGCTTGACAATCCTCATAAGGCTGCGGTTCTCTCGGTTGGTTGAGCAACTTTTTCTTCCACACTTTTTCCTTCCATCCATTCAACTTTCTGTTAACATGCTTGGATACAGCACTCTGTGAACAGCCAGCTTCTTTGGCAATGAATGTTTGTGGCTTACCCTCCTTGTGAAGGGTGTCAATGATTGTCTTCTGGACAACTGTCAGATCAGCAGTCTTCCCCATGATTGTGTAGCCTAGTGAACCAAACTGAGAGACCATTTTGAAGGCTCAGGAAACCTTTGCAGGTGTTTTGAGTTGATTATCTGATTGGCATGTCACCATATTCTAATTTCTTGAGATAATGAATTGGTGAGTGAATTGGTGGGTTTTTGTTAAATGAGTCAAAATCATCACAATTAAAAGAACCAAAGACTTAAACTACTTCAGTCTGTGTGCATTGAATTTATTTAATACACGAGTTTCACAATTTGATTTGAATTACTGAAATAAACTTTTCCACGACATTCTAATTTATTGAGATGCACCTGTATATATTTTAAATCTTCAAATAAAAATACATTAGCTGAATGCGGATCAGATGAGGAAATAGTTTGTGTTTGAAAGACAAATGCCTTCCGAAGGCAAAATTACAGACTGAAATGATTTTTGTAAATCCAGTGGTCAAATGCTGTGTAGCCACCTGACTAATGACTGATCTCTTTGTGAATGCCCACAAAACTGGAAGACTTTTAGAGTGTATATAAGTGGTAGGTTATTTTAGAAAGGAAAATGTAAAAGATGAAAAAGAGGAATTAGGGAGAATCAATAAATTATGAATAAATTACTGCTATTGTGTAAATATGTAATCATGTAATCCATAAAAAAGTAACATCTGATTATGAGTATTTTAAAATGTAATTTAATCTAATTACAAGTACTTCATTTTTGGAATCTGATTATGTAATCCAAGTTACATGTAATCAGTAACTACCCAGCTCTGTGAATTACTTTATGATTTTGATGGTATAAATCACTTCAGTTTTGTGGGAAACAGCTGCTTGGATGTTGATATGCATGGTTCATCAAAGAAAGAAAATAGGGGTTTTGAAAAACATTACTGAGAAAATGGCAAGTTTTGGACATTAAAAGGGATAATTTCCCCAAAAACTCTAAATTCTATCATCGTTTACTCACCTTCATGTCGATCCAAACCTGTATGACTTTTTTTTGTGTATTTTTTTTTTTTTGGTCCATACACTGAAAGCCGATGGGAAGTGAAACTGTTTGGTTGCCAACATTCTTCAAGATATATTTTATGCTCTGCAGAAGAAATAAAGTCATAGAGGTTTGGAACGACATGAGGGTGAGAAAATTAATTCATTTCTGGGTGAAGTTGTATGAGTATGGAAAAAGAGAGCTCAACCTGTGGTGTAAAACATTTTTTATTTCAAAGCAGAACAAGAAACACTTTTTTTTTTGTTTGATAAACCAAAACAGTCAAAAACCACATATGATATCTAGCCAAAAACAACGGTCAAAAGTTCAACTCTGAACATGGAATGTAAAAACAAGATCAGTCTAAAGATAAAAATGGCAAACAATGAAGATTAAGTCGAGTTGATCTAGTCTAAATGAATGTATTTTCTTTAAAGGAGAACAGTGAAACATAAATGTGTACAGTACATCACTCACATATATCCTTGTTTAAACACCTTCAAATAATCTGTTGTCAAAAACATATACCTACAACATCTTTCACCAAGCTGCACTACACTCCACTTAGTACGCTCCTACTAGCCTGGATGCACTCTCCGCTAAAGCTCACGCTCAACTCGTTTCACCTTCCCACGACGGCGAGGCCGACAAAACCAGTCAAAGCGAAGCTAAAACAGAGCTGCATCGAGGCGTTACACTTTCAAAAGAAATCAAACCCATGACTCCACATCACTTGGCGTCCATTTTTGCCATCTCCTGCAGGTATATCCCAATGCTCTCACTGTCAAACAGAACAAAGTAAATGTTCTTCAGAGAGGAGGTGGTTGCTGAGACAAAATGGCTCGAAATGGCCTTCAATATTAGCTGGGCGGCTGTCTGCTTTGGGAAACCATTTCTGGGGGAACAAAAATCAAAGAGGTGAGATGATTTCCAGTTTCTAGGAACTATTTCTCGCCACATTTGCATCGAAACAGTCATGCAGTGTATGAGCTTCAAATCTAGTTCACTATCCATGATTGTGATGCTCACCGTCCGGCGGGTAGCGAAGGGAAGGCCACCGACTTCAGCTTCTTCTCCTCGGCAGCAGACAGACAGTTCTTGACAGTTTTCTCGAGCTGATCTTCGCACTTCTCTGAACCCCACTGAGGAACGTGACAATGGATGATGAAACGTGCTGCCATCCCATTGGCTTGGCTCACAGCCACTGCAGAGCAGAGGGAATAAGAAACACTCCAGTCACAACAGCAGTAACACACAGAAACGCCTTACTTCAGTATCTACAGGGGATTTCTTCCCGCTTTCTTGTTTTACTTTTAAAGCTTCCACACTTTTTAATCAGAGAATCAAAGGATTGAGGAAAATGAGTCATTGTTTTGGGCTGATTTTCTGTTGTATGTCAGGTAACAATCTTTGTAGAACACTTTTTAGTCTACAAATGTCTCCAAGCATTTACTACTGAAGATTTTGCTAATTTCAATGACTTTTCCAGGCATGTAAATGATCCTAAAAATCTCTGGTAACACTAGGTTTCCATGACGGCTGTACTTTTTTTCTATATTAAAATATTTAACAAGGTCATTTCCTGCCCCTTTGAACATTGCTAGAGCACACACACACTAAATCGAGTCTGCTTTCTGTCTGCTTGTGTCAAGAAATGTGTGTGACTTCAACCTGATGCGACCTCCAAAGGACCCTGGCTTTTTCTCAGCTCCTTGACGGTCTCTAGGAAATCTTTTCCTCCTGCTTTCTCCAGAGCGTTACCTGTCACAGCACAGAAAATAAATTAGCTTTTGCCATATATTTCAATATTCAGGCAAATCGACACTTGCTTCACAAATAGAGCATTTTATCAAATGTAATTTACAATAATTTAATAGTAGCTAACAGCAATGTAATGCACTGACCGATTCCCTCTTTCAGATCAATCTCTGCGTTTGTGGGATTGATGATTCCCTCCACTTTGATCGTGCCGATTTTGCTGATTTCGCTCTCTGTAAGGGACAGCTGATAAACAAACCACAGTTAACTCAATGCATTAAATCACCATCAGCACTGTTACCATAAATATCAGCAGAAATATATATTCACAATACATGATTTTACTGCTGATATTTAAATAATTGAGTATTTTGATGATTTTAAGGGGTGATGAATTTTAGACTTGCGTGGCAAATTTGAATTTGAATTGGTTCCACTTAATGATCGCCAAGGCTAATATATCATTTATTTTGATAACGCTGAGAATCCAGTCCCTTGTCTTAATTAATGTTGATGTTTAAAGATTTTGTATAATAATTGTACTGTTGATTACAGTGATTACTTGCTTTTTATTTTATTATGAATGCTTTTTGTGAAAAACACATTACAGAATCAAAAAGTTCCTATCTGAAGTTTGAATGTTTTATTTTTTTTTTTACATTTTTAAAATCAAATTCAAATTATTTTTCAAATTCACTTTCATATTTGTAATTATTTTTAGTTAATATTATGTCAAATAAACATAAATTGTTGTAAACTGTAATAGATAATATATTCAGTATACATTTTTTTTTTGTCGTATTTTGTATTCAAACCAAAGCCCTAGGGTGACGTCATATGCTGTTATAAATATTGTTTAATCAAATTCAAATTAATTTCTTCAATTTAAAATATTTTAAATTATTTTTAGTCAATATTACATAAAAAATGTTAATTGTTATGAAGAAATTGTGTTATTTACTATCTTTAAATAGTGTAAAATCACATATATCTGCTTTATGTTGATCAGCGACCACGCTGCTGTCTAAGATATCGGCATCGGCCATCAAAAAAAATTAATATCGGTCGACCACCAGTTCCATTAGTTTCTGTGATTCAGTTCAGAATATTAGTCGCAATAAAACCCTGATTTATCTATTCATTTGTTTAACCCATGACTGTAAAAACTAAAAGTGAAAAATATACTGCATGTAGATAAATTACTAAATGTACCTTGCATTCGAAGGCACACAAACTTGATAATGTGCTCTCTAAGTGTTGAAATAAGTCCAAAAATAAATTCTTGGTAATGTGTGATAAGCACAGCTATTTCCACCTTTTGTCCAAGGAACAAGCTTTTCGCAGAGAGAATAGTAAATCCCTCTCCTGGTCCGTCTTCCACTGTTGTGTTGGCATCTGCTTCTTTGTCGTTCTCTGTGCTTTTCTGCATAAAAGAAACATTGTTTAATATTCTCACAGACAAACACAGTACCAGAGCAACACATGAATGACATTTCACGCACTTTGGGTTTGCGGCCTGGTTTTCCTTTGCTCTTTTTGCTGGGTTTCTTGATAGGTTTCCGGTTCACCCTCTTCTCCGGAACAGTCACCTGAGTCTCCACCTTCACCCTGCCTCCTCTCTTCTTGGAGAGCAGCTCAGGATGGATGCGAGGCAGAACGCCACCATTTGATATGGTCACCCCTCTGAGCAACTATTCAATAATATAGAAAAACAAACTCATTAATGGCATTACCACAAGGAAATACAGATCCTAAAATATTTTGCAGAACTACATTTTGACCAGTGGTGGATATAATAAGATTATATAGCCTAACTAGTACAAAAGCAAAGGTCCCATGGTAGCCTACAGCAAAAAAACAGTGTACTTCTAGTTGTTTTTGGACACAAAGAGTGTGCTAAACATTAACCCGACCTCAGTCTATTGTAACATGTAATTCATTACCTGGTTGAGTTCTTCGTCATTGGCCACTGCCAGCTTGATGTGTCGTGGAGTGATTCTCCCCTTCTTGTTGTCTCTTGCCGCATTTCCAGCCAACTCCAAGATCTCAGCTACGAGAAAACATCAGAGACTCTCAAAACAGTAACAGAATTAAAGGATTGCATAATGACAATAGATTTTTTGGAGAATCTGGATTCCCACCTGCTAAGTATTCAATGACAGCTGCCATGTAGACGGGGGCGCCCATGCCAATGCGATACTTATGGGTTCCTGTGCGCAAGTAACGCATCATCCTCCCGACAGGAAAAATGACTCCTGCCCGGGAAGAACGAGACAGCTTGGTGATCTTTTTCTTTCCTCCTCTGGCTGACATCCTGCCTTTTCTGTGGAGAAAAGTCAAAAATTTCTTCCATCATCTTCATTTTTCGATCAAGGTAACAATCCACATAATCAAACCATCAGTCGTGTGACCCACCTCCTCTTGACTCACAGTGCCGCTGGATGGAGTACCTACAGATGAATCAAGACAAAATGATTCATTCATTAACATCTCTGAATGTGACTGAACTCAGCAGTCTCCATCTGCTTCAGCAGATGATAATCACAGACACGCTCTTATCCATGTTAATGACTAAATTAGCACAAGAACAAAGCTGATACGTAGGCGCGTTAAAAAGTTACAGCTTTCTGGCCACAATTTAAGCTTAAAGGGAGGGACTTTTCATTCCATTGGCTTTTGCTGACACAAAAAGTTCAAGTTTGGTTAACTCAGATCTGCAAATTTGCATAACGAGAAGAAGTATAAGCAAAAAACTAAAATCTGATCTCTTGGCTGAATGTGTGCAGCGTTGCGGGAAAGTGGAGATGATGGTATATTTACACATTTTCAAAATGTTATTATTTGTTGTATGTCCTATTATATATTAAAACCGAATCGCGATTGTAACGTCATTTCCTGTTCTTTTCAATACCCAAAGAAAATTTGCATGCCTTAAATTGTAGCTTGATCATACTACATAGTAGGCAAAAACTGTATGTGACAAATGAAGCATGTCTAAATTCACAGTACTCGTAAAAGAGTAGACAAAAATACCCAGATGTGCTATTTCCAGGAATATTCTGAAGTGGATACTTTACTATCCCATGAGGCCACGGGAGATCACGTGATAATGACAACATGCCGAATGTAGTATGTCCAGATTATACATTAATGCTAGAAATGTACTTTTTAGCAGGCACAAAGTAAATGGGTATGAATACTTAAAGGGATAGTTCACCCAAAAATGAAAATTCTGTCATCGTTTGCTCACCCTCGAGTAGTTCCAAACCCGTATGAATGTCTTTGTTCTGGCTGAACACAAAGGAAGATATTTTGACGAAAGTTTGTTACCAGGCTTTTTTGGGGCACCACTGACTTTCATAGAAGGAAAAAAAAAAAAAAAAAAATACTGTGGAAGTCAATGGTGCCCCAGAACTGCTCTGTTTCCCACATTCTTCAAAATATCTTCCTTTGTGTTCAGCAGAACAAAGACATTCATACGGGTTTGTAACTACCTGAGGGTGAGCAAACGATGACAGAATTTTCATTTTTGGTTGAACTATCCCTTTAAATCCAAAGTATATAATTCAGTTTCGACGCAAAAATTTAGCGCACGCCTGCAGCCAATCGCATAGCCTTTCAAAGACCACTCTGTGCAATGTACTATGCTTATAATAAAAAGTATATTTTGTGCCTTGCTATATTATTATATGTTAAGCACAACATTTTTAATGGTTAAAAGCGCACCAAGTAAAATTTAAATAAAAAAGTTAAAAGTCCCCAGGTAAAAACAGCAACAAACAGGTAAGAAACAGAGTATGTAACTTGGATTCCTGATTAATACCTTTTTATAAATTAATACCGTGTTCGTCTTACTGTCCAATCAGTAGCTTATGTCATATTTATTTGGTAAATAGCTATGTAATTAGCAGGATAAAGTACATCTTCATGGTCAATATTGGGGAAAAAAAAAAGTGTTTTATTTTTTTAAATATTTTTTTTTGGATTAAATGTGGACGTGTTCTTCACAGGTTTCATGAGATTTACCCATATAAAAACTGTTTATAAGCACTGCATGCTATAAGGTATTTATTTACGTTGACCAATGCACACAGCTTTTATTTATTTATTTATTTATTTGACTAAAAGAAGGCATGAAAATCGCACAATTTAGCCAAACACAAATATGACCCAGTGTCTGCGAATGGCACTCCGACTGTGCAGCTCTCTCTCAGCAGCCTGCAGCGACCCCGCACTGCCATCGCCAATTAAAGGCGCAGCGCTTGTTTTAAGATAAACAGCGGACATTCATAAACACAGAGCGCGATTCCTCCCAGCTATAAAAAGTTTCGCCTCAAATATGTGACAAAAGACCCGCCTCCTGGCAGCAACAGCACGTTAACACCATTATATTCAGTCGGGATGCGGTACGTGATCGAGAGGCCGTCGCCGAATCCGCGATTCAAAGCGTTTGATCAAAGGCCTCGCCTTAACTTCAATGCTTCTCCATCAAATGCACACAAAACACGGTTATGTTTGTTTTCCGACCACATTCGGTCGTGCACAAACACATATTCTTGGTTTTTTAACCCCGCTCCTCCCACATCAACTCACCCCCATTTTGTTTTCACCTCGTTGTATTTACATACAGCAAAACACCCGATCTACATCGCAAGCGAGTGATGCGTTTCAACGCGACGCGACGCAACTGGAACGGTGTTGTTATAATCAACGAATCTGCAAGCGAGCCGCGTTCAGCTTCGCTTTTTTATAACGCGAACGCCGTCGTTTCGTCGCGTGCAGTCTGCTCGAGCCGTGTTCGCATGCATCGCATCGCGCGCTTATCAACTCAATATCTCGTGCCAATATTTACCTGTTTGTTCTCTACAAATGCGTCATGTACGAAATATATCTGTCCTCTGACAGGCGGAAATAAGGAGCAGTTCCCGGTCTTATTCCTATTCCCTGTCCTTGAGTGCTGAGCCTCTGCTGTTCCTTAAAAAAAAATACAGAGAGAGAGAGAGACAGCGAAAAACTACAGCAGCCAGTACCACCGTGCTGTCGATGGAGGCAGGCTTTAGGCTACTGCTGCTTCTCATTTAAAAAACATTACATTCGAGATATGAATTACATTAGCGCGCACCAATGCAATTCATGCTAAATGCATCTATAAGCGAGTCTTATGTGGATATAATGCATTATCAATCTCATCCAAGAGGCGGTTGAGAGCAGCATGCAAAAATAATTTGTCAGATTGCTGCAGGTGACTGGGAGATTGATGCTTACTGTAAAAATCTCTACGCGATTGGGTGTTGATCTTCATTCATGTTCACCTCTCGCCTAATGAACTTTGAAAAATTAACCTCACGCGCTCCCTTTTGAGTGGTGCACTTAAAAATCAGACCTCTTCACTGTGAGTTAGGGTTGCTGTATGGCTGCTTGGTTTTATATATAAATCTCTGCTTAATGCAAAACCTAAAGGCTCGAATTATGGCCTGTTTCTATAGCGTTTAGTGTCTGCAAAATCTGTGCTAGACCAAACTGGTTCTACAGAGGGCGGTCAGAGATCAGACTTCAGATGCGCTGCGGTGTTGTTGGGGTCCGGTAGGGGCGGTGTTGTATTGTGTTAGGTTATAGGGCCCGTCAGACAAGGACAAGCGTTCTGGGACGAACAATAATAAAATATACATTTTTAATGTACATTTTAAGCATGTACATGTTTTAATGACTTGATAATTAATAATTTAATTTTGCAAATTCAAGTTACACATAGCAAGATTAATCTCTTTAATCAGACATGAAATTGTTTTATATTTTTACCCAAAATATCGTTTACTGAAGGGGTTTTTAATCTTCTAGATGCAATGGACTCCTAAATATGATCACCCCATCCTGAAATTTAAAAGGCAGCTTTATATGTTTATGAAAATGTATTAGAGTTATTATTAATTTTTTACTCACTAAATCACTGGCTGTCAGTGTTTTAATTGTTCATCAGCTGGAAAAAATAAAGTGATACTATATAGCTAGTTATATTTTTCCTCAATGTCATTATCATTAGCTGTGGTGTGGACTTCCCTGTTCTCATAGAATTAAAAATTATTAGTAAAATTTGTTATTATTATCATTATCATTACAGTTATCGTCCCTAAGCAGAGCTTTACTGTACTAGATTGTACTTTTTCTTCTTCTTTAACCATATCCACAGAGACCATCCTTACTCAATCCTTTCTTAAATGAATTTACGTCATTAAAAATAAACAAGTAAAATAAATAAATTACAGTGCTTTTACAGTGCCTACAAGATTTTGTGTTAAAATTGCTTCTGAATAAATACAATCTATAATTTCTGAAGTCACCTGTGTTAAATGTTTAGATGGGACAGTAAAAATAAATAAAAATATAAAGTAAAAATATAGAGGAGAGCTGAGTCTGCAATACACATTGTGTGGCAGATTCCTTACGCTACCACAGAGAGACTTTGAAAATGATTTCCCCAGCCCTGTACACTCTTTTGGGGCAACTTTCAGGGATAAAGTGAGCCTTGCCTTCAGAACGGGCCCAGGAGGATGCTGGGAAGAGCGACATTCGTGCTCTTATTCAGCAGAGCCAGACTGAATTATCTAAACACCTGGTTCCAGCAATCTAAACAAAGAACTGGTGATGACTGGAGCTGGTCTACAGGGGCCCCCGGCTCTAGCATCTCTATATCGAGCTCAAATAGAAGTATGACATATGCTTACCAATCAAACTCAGTCTGTCTCAAGTTTGGTGATGTTTAGAGAAATTACAATCTTTTAGTGAGTGAAACTAATGAAATGTGCTGCATCAGCAAGCTGAAGAGAAAATCATTTTCCTTTATTTTAATAGCGCGAGCTGAATGTAAATACAGACAGTATGCTTATTTGTGGTGAAATCTGATTTCTCAAAATATACATCTTACAGAGTATAACATCACATAAATTCCAGCCTGTGTTACATGTGAAACGAAGCTGTTTTTTATGTTTTCCATCTGTGTTTTCTTATAGCCATTTGGTGTCTTGATGCAGAATTAATTTTCCCTGCTTATTTCAGCACTCTTCCAAATAATATGCCATACCTTGTTATTTAGAATCAAAGAAATGTCTTGTACTCTTGCTTTGGAGAAACTGACATATATAATTAGAGGAAACAGATGTATTTAGTAAGATATGGACTCCCTATACAATTTGTTAACAGTTATTATTATTTAACAATAGCAAATACTCTACTAATAAATGTAACTGTAATTTTCTTATGTTAATTAATTAATTAATTAATTTATTTATTTATTTTATTATTATTATTGTAACTTTGTTATATATGTAGGGGTTTAATTATTATTATTTTTTTATTCTATTGTCATTATAATTTTAACTTTATTATATATGTTGGGGTGCAAAATCTATAAGTTGTATTTTGTGTTGCTACTTTGGATTGTATAATAAAATAAAAAATAGAATTCCGATAGAAAACAATAAATATTCAGATTTTAATTGGAATTTGTCATATTCTGATTATATAAGAATTAGGGATATAATGATTCACGATATTGATCTCACGATACGATTTTTTCACCATTTTTCATTAACAAAATGAGATTTAAGACAAATTATAAATTAAAATGTGTCCTTTTATTATTGCTGCATGTTTCTTTGTGAAATTAAAATGTCAACTAAATTGAAAATTTAAAACAAAACCCAAATCAAATAAATAACACAAATAAAAGAAATCTCTTAATATAAACAAACTAAGGCTTTGTCCGTGCTCTTAAAATTAGAGGCAACCACTGTACTTTAATTGCAATCCAAACAAAGATGCTCCAAACATCCAGCATGAACAGTTTGTAATCTAAATTGGATTGTATAATTTCGAAATTTGAAGCAAAAACAGAATGATCTGACTTCAGCTTTATGAAAGTATGCTACATAAAACATATCTGCACGAAACAAACAGCAGACGGGCTGCATGAGAGCGCAGATTCACTCTCTGACACCAGATGGCACTTATGGAACAGCAGAAATACAGCGTTTCCTTGTTTACTGCTGTAAACAAAGCAGCAATGCGCTTATTAACACGACTAATTATGCATTATACAGGGACAAGATGAAAAGAAAATACCATCTAAACTTTTCTGAAGACAGTCAGTTCCTCTCAGAGATACATTCATATAAACGTCCAATTGTATCGCGATTCGTTTAACATCTCAACTGATATTTGTATCTTGGGTGCATTGTTACATCCCTAATAAGAATCATGTAAATGTAACCCTAGTTATTGCATCCAATTAAACTCAAAATTACAGTTTCTATAAAGACAATTGGCATATATGCTTATATTAATAGAATTTTAGGTCACTTGATTAGGGATATTTCCCTCAGAAAATGCAGGTGTTGATGGTTACATGTTTTTTATGATGTCATCAAGACTTTTGATATCAAGTTGTTTGTGAGGGGTCCTTAGCAGGAACAAGCCGTCCTGCCAGTGGCATGATTAAAAAAAACCATCAGCAAAAAACGCAGCTCCGGCGCGGCTACCTTTGGCAGGTATTTTTAGGCCTCAGACAAGCAGGCGATGGTGCGTCTCCCTCTCCCAGACCACAATCCACAAAAAGAGCCACCCTTGGGAATGCTGTGAATAGCCCCCTTCTGTTTAACCCGTCCCTCTAAGGTCCAGTGTCATTGCAAAGGGCCCTAAGAGAGTCCCAAAGCAGAAAGAGCTGTACAGAGAGAGAAAGATAGCGAGGGTAACAGAGGAAGAGTTTCAGATTACACTCAAAGGGGGCTGTCGTGTCAAAATAGGCCTTCAGAGTGGCGACAAACCGTGGGCCACCGACCTTACCCCTTTGCCAAGCCGAGCATTCCTGCTGGATATTTTTAGAGGTGGCATTTAAAGTTGGCAGAGTATCAACTCCCAGGCAATCTGCAGTATTTCCTGTTCCTGTAAAAGAGGGAGGTCTGAGACACAAATGCCCACCCAGACAGGGCTTGTCTAAAAATAGACGTCAACCACATTTTACTTCGATTTTATATTTTATTGATGTGTAAATTACAGTTTCGTTTACAAACCGGCACACATTGTGTTGTGCTGAAACAGAGCATTGTTGACATTGCTGTTCAATATTGAAAGAGATGAATTGTGGTCCCCGTCCAACCTAAACTAGGGTGAAATACACACACTCATGTAGATCTGTGAAAAGGCTGGGAGGCTGCTTTGATCACTGTTTATGAGGAAAGCGCCAGAATGACCAACACGTCATCTGTTCAACTTTGCTAGTTAAGCCAAACATTCCTCATAGTGGTTTAATTTGAAACAGGTTAGCCCAGGTTAGCATTTCAAAAGTTTAAATATGAGTTAATATTCAGCAAGCGGAGTTTATGCCATGCGTCGTCTGAGAGGAGATTTTATTTGTTGATGAAGCAATATCTGTAGCTTGATGTGTCACATCATCTCTGAACATTACTGTATGATCTTGTTGATGTTTATAAATGGGCATAGAATATTGAGATCTTGTGTTTTTCCCTGTCAATCAGTTGTGTAATTACTTTACAATAACGCTTGGTTGTAGCACAATATGCATTTGTATGATTTTTAGTGCATTTGATTATGTTTTTTTTTCATTTTATTTTTTGGCCTATAGAGATCACAGGAAAATGAAACGTTGCAAGCAGCATTCGAACATGCTGTTTCCATATGAGCACTATAGTGCACAAATCACTAAGCCACGTCTCTGATATTACACTGTTTTTTAAACTAATTTTTCTCAAAAAAAGTAAAATATTTATTTATTTTTACAGTTTTAAATAACTGTTTTCTATTTTAATATCTTTTAAAATGTATTCCTGTGATGTAAAGCTGAATTTTCAGCCATTACAGAAAAATTGGCTGAAAGAAATTATTCTAATATGCTGATTTGCTGCTCACAAAGATTTTCTAGTTATTATCAGTGTTGAAAACAGTTGTGCTGCTTAATATTTTTTTGTGGAGACCGTGATACATTTCTTTTCAATATTCTTTAATGTATAGAAAGTTCAAAAGAACAGCATTTATTTGAAATAGAAACCATAAACCATCCCCAAATTTTTGAGCCGTTGTGTACATCAAGATTCCATTTGGTCCAATTATTTGCCCTTGTAAAAAACTGGATTAGATTCATCTCTATTTCATATCTGTGAACAAGTTGTCACTTATCTGATGCTTAATGTTTGCTCTGCATTGAAAGAACACCCTTGATTCTGGCCACAGGGATGCATAGATCACTGGAAGTGTGTGAAATGAACAAGACAGCTTCCCTGTTAACAAGGGCAGCGGCAGTGAAACCAGCCCTAGTGTCACAGATGCTTGAATAAGTGCCTGTTTTTTTTGTTGGAGCTGCGATAGACGGGATGGTGATGACAGCGTGTTTCCTAAAGATAGTGTTTTCCTGACATGGGCTAATTGGCGACGAAAGGCTGAATGTAGCTTGCAGTATCGGATCTCAGTTTATGATCCTCAGACAAAATTGAAAGTTTTATTGTCCTTTTCCGTGATGAGTAAAAATTCATGCATAAATTCTTTTATTGTTTCCAAAGCGTAAAATCTACATTCAAGATTGTGCTGATGTCTTTTCCATGACCTCACACTTATGAATATGGTTAAACAGTTTACACCTGTGAGTTAGTCAAAGTGTGACTTGGTTTTGCCAACTGCAGGAAAGAAAAATGTACATTTTTATACCACATATGGATTTTGAGATTTCACTAAATCACATTATAAACACAAACTAATTGGTATACATTCACAGTATATGCCTTGCGTATTAAAAACATCAAAGAATTAGATTGCGAAATGTTATTTTATCTTACATTACACACATACCAATTTAGCTAATTTAGAAAATTATAACAGGTGTAGGCTAATAACAAATCCCTACCTCGTCTACAACCTACAGTAGCCTATATGTGCTGTTTAATAAAGAAACAGTTAAACAAGTTAAACACAACACGTTTTTTACACTGTATTATACAGGGCAGTTGACAACAGGTCTAACCATTTTACGTCTTTTTTAATGTTTGTCCAAGTGAAATGGCATATTATTGAGAAGATACGTTTGTTTTTATTTATCACGAAATGATTAGATTATGAAAGTGAGTGTTACAGACCAGGGGAGCGTTTCCCGTACAACGATGACGAATCGTTAAAGAAATCAATTAGCTAGTCACAAATTTTCGTTTCCCGAAAGAACATTGTCACAAATTTGTCGTTCAACCACGTTGGTTAATGATGTCTGTCACGCAGTTGGTAGAATAACTTATTTTAATTAATTCTTTTAAGAACAATTTATGTCTTTTTTTTTGCTATAAATTATGGATATGTCTGAGGGCTAATTATGTTTTTTCCTTTATTTACTCTGCTTTATTTCCAGATTCAATAATCTGCTCTTTCTGGCGTACTACGCACATGCGCACTCTTCAAAAACGGCACTTCAAATCTCTTGACAAACCAATAAATGTAAATGAAATGTAGCTTATGTATTAGAAATGAAACATATAGATTGAACTGAATGTCTGCTTGCTTATTTTGCTCAAGATAAGGATTTATAAAGTACACGTCATAAAAACAAGAAACTATGCTTCTAACCACAGGTCAAGAGTTGTTGCCCCAACCACACAACTTTGCGATGCTGTTTGCGAATGTTTGTTTGAAATATGGTTTTGGGAAACACCGACTCGTTGAACTATACTGATAACGACGGAACTTGCGACCATAGTTGGCTATTACGATGCTTTTGGGGAAAAGCACCCCAGAATGTCAACCAATCAATGCATGGTCCAAGCCTGTTACTGCTTCAGTTGAGTAGAAATATGACTCAGTAAGTGGTAAAGGTTTAGTGACATTTACTGTTTTTCTGTGAATTTATGTGACCAAAATCCAGACATTTCAATAGAAATCCATGCATTCTGGAATTTCGTGTGAAAATAAAAATACTATGGAAGTCAATGGGGACCAGAAACTGAACATTCTTCAAAATATCTTCTTGAGGGTGAGTAAATAATGACAGAATTTTCATTTTAGGGTGAACTATCCCTTTAACATCTCATAATACTCAAAAATGAGAAACATTCACATAATAATGACTTAACAGCTCATAATAAAAATATTCTAGGTTATAAGAAAGTTTCTCATTATGCTGTGTCATTAGAGATTGTTTCTTATTATTATTATGTAACTTGCCTCAGAGTTCAGGCTAAACATGACCCTACTGATTTTTAATAGTATGGACAAAAAGTGATTTTTCTGAATAACTTCTTTTCTGATTTACAGAAGAAAGAAAGCTATACAGACTTGGAACGACATGAGGGTGAGTAAATGATGACATTTTGGGAAGAACTATCCCTTTAATGTCTTAGTGGTTTGACACACAGAGGTGCAGACCCTTCTCCAACACTCACTCGATACCTGGAGGAGTGTGTCATGCAGCATATGTCAGACCTGGAGAAGAAGGCTTTGGATCTGGCCAGCGTCTTCCTAGCTTTGCATCCATCTGGAAAATGAGTCTGGCCCATAAATCAGAGGATCCAGTGAGATACACTATCATGGACTGGCAACAGGACCCGCAACAGAAATGGGGGTCTATCATGAAAAAAGAGAAAAGTTACGACAGCAACATAATTGCCCTCACAAATACAGATGTTTCTGGAAGCGCTGCAGCTCCTTTCCCAGCAACAGCGTTCACCATCTGCTGAATCGCTCAGTTCACCTTTTCTGTGTACCCCTGCACACCAAGCGCTTACCCAAGATAAACACTGCTATGTTGTGTGAAATGAGAGAGAAGTGAAGTCAAGTAGAACATTAGAATCTGAGCACTGATGGGGAAGTACAGGTTTGATTGAGTGAAATGAGTCTGCACTAATGGTAAAGATTACTAATGTTTTTGAAATAAGTTTGTAGTCTGCATTTATTTGACCAGAAATAGAGTACAAATTGTGAAATATTATTGCAATTTAAAATAACTGTTTTCTATTTTAATATATTTTAAAATGTAATTTATTTCTGTGACGCAAAGCTGAATTTTCAGCATCATTACTCCAGTCTTCAGTGTCACATGATCCTTCAGAAATCATTCCAATATGCTGATTTGCTGCTCAATTTGCAGCTCAATTATTATCAATGTTGAAAAAAGTTGTGGTTTTTATTATTTTTGCGGAAACTCCTTTAAAACAGAGATTCTCAACCAGTTCTCAAAAAATGTATTCAGGTCTGTTCTGATAGTGTAGTGCAGAACAATTTTAAATGCAAATACTAATTCAAGTAACCATATAATTGTGCAGATTAATATATATATATATATATATATATATATATATATATATAGCTGTGGGAAGTGAGGAGAAAATCTTTCCCATATGTTTTGTTATGTCAACACTAGATGACTAATCACTCTAAGGTATTTTGACACAAATTTATCTGTCACTTGATAGAAGCCAAATTAAGCAGATGTAACGTGGGCAGGTTGTGCAACATGCCTTCATCCTATTCTTACGCCTGTGTAGTTCATGCAAATATTAATGTGTTTTGATGTTTGATTGTAAGTATGTTTTTGTTTAGTTTTGGATGATAAACAGTTTTGGTATGTTTTGAATCACCATTTGAGGTCTAGAGTAAATTTGGGCACTAAAGCAAACCAGCTGAGACTCACTGTTGCAAAACTAACAGCCCTGAAAGTACTTTTATAGTACAGTGGTTGTATAAGATAACAATACCATGGTATTTTGATATACATCATGAAATATATTCATTTTCTGTTGTATTTACATGGTACTTCAAAGAATGCCATAGTATTACTGTAGTACCTGTCCCCTTTTTCAGCATAGTTTGTGTCCATTCTTTGTCATCTGCAGTTATTTTTGTTTTAAAGATCTACTTTTAATACAGTATGCAAAAAGTAGTGAAAGTCTTGTACACTAACTATGTCTTGACAACTCTGAAACGTCCTGTTTAGGCCCCTTGTTTATTGGCTTGTCACTTTGAAGGACAGTTACCGCAACAACATCACATAACAGTGTTGAATTTCAAAGACATGGTGGCATGCAGGCTGCTCATGTGTGCATCCCTTTGAAGCCCATGATTAGTATCGGATACAAACAATACTAGATAAATATAGAGGCAGTACCAGTAGGTATTACGTGGAGAAGCAGAGCGGAACCTCTGCACCTTTCACATATAAAACCCTAAAACACACACCACCAGAGATCAGACTTATCCGAGGTTAAAAAATCTGTAATTTAATATATACATATATTTTACTTATACTGTTCAAAAGTTTGGGGTTAGTAAGAATATTAGAGGGAAAGAGGCAGAAAAAAATATACTTTTATTTAGCAAGGAAGCATTAAATTATGGTTAAATTGATCAAAAGTGACAAAAAGACAGTATATGTTACAGAAGATTTCTTTTTTTAACATTTACATTTACTTTTATTCATTTGGCAGACGCTTTTATCCAAAGCGACTTACAGTTGAGGAAAACAAAAAGTGATTCATAAGATGGCAATAAACAAGTAAGAATATAGAAAACGTAAAATATATATTTTTTCTTTTCTTTTTTTTTTTAGGAGGAGGAGGAGGCAGTTAGATGCTCATGGATTTTTAACTTTTTATCCTGAAAATACTGAAAAAAATGTCATGGTATTCACAATTTCTTTTTTTTTTTTTTCCTGTTGGATTTATTGTAAAATGTAAATAAATAAAGGGTCAGGGCTTTTCAGAAATGATTTTATTCAGCAAGGATTAAATTGTTAAATTGTTCAAAAGTGACAGTAAAGACTTTCACATTGCTGTTTATTTGAATTTTCTACTCATTAAAGAATCATAAAAATATGGTTTCCACAAAAATATCAAGCAGTACAACTGTTTTCATTAATAATAACGGGAAATGTTTATTGAGCAGCAAATCAGCATATATAATTATATTTCTGTTGGTTCATATGACACTGAAGACTGGAGTAATGATACTCAAAAATTCAGTTTTGCATCACAGGAATAAAATCCTTTTTTAAATATATTCAAATAGAAAACAGTTATTTTAAATTGTAATTATAGTACACAATATGTCTGTTTTTACAGAATTTTTGATCAAGTAAATGCAACCTTGTTAAGCACGAGAGACATTTTTCAAAAACATTGAAAAATCTTATCAACCGCTGTAAAGCAGTGTATGTTTTATTATAAAAATGTGTAATTTTAGCTAATTTTTTATCATAGTCATTATAATATTAGTATTTTGACACTCATATCATTGTGGAGTTTGTGGATGTAAATATCACTCTAAATACCCCTGACAATCTTTGTTTGTAACTCAGCAGGGGGCATCTCACATCTGATCTGAACGACCGAATACGGAAATAAAGGCTGTGACATGAGCTCCATTCATCGCGTCCTTTCTTTATTTTAGACGTGACTGAGCACAGCGTTTGTAGAGCAGGCCAGTGACCTCTGGAGCCGCGCTCATAATGGGGTGCTGACCTGTTGGCAGTGCAACCCGAGAGAAGTCCTTGACCCTGGGGAGGAAGAATTTATGTAAGCCCCAGGGCACGGCCTGTTTGGGCTCTGCTGTGGCTTTCAGGTATGTATCGCCCCATTACCTTTAATGGCTCTGGAAACTTCCAAATAAGCTTGCTGTGTGTTTAATTCAGTCAGAGGATGGAAATATGGATAAATGAATATGGAAACGACAAACCTGTACTAAAATCAGAGAATGACAGACAAAGTTTTACAGCTCCCATATTAAATCATTCATCAATTCTTCAAAGCAAACCTAATCCCTGCAAATAAAGGCAAAATAAGTGAAGCTGGTAGCTACTGTGAAGTCCTGCTTGTTATGATTTATAAATACAACTGTGGAAGAGAGACATCTGTCCACTCCTCCATCACCAGACAGCACGCTAACCTGAGCAAGAATATCACCCGGTACGCCCCTGAGGTCAGCACGGGCCATGTCTCAATGATAGACCTCTTCAACGCAGCCTTGTTCCCCCGGCCCTGTGACATCCATTCACCTACTGACCTCTGACCTTCCCTAAAATATACAGTGAGGTCCAAGAACACAAAAAAAACGGTTTAGGATTTTGTAAAAAAAAAAGAAAAATGAAAACAAAGACAAACTAGCTTGTAAAATAAAAAATAAATCTTTAAGATTCTGCACTATTTCCAGGTCAGTATCTAATCTTTGATTATGTGAGTCTTTGCACAGTCGGTCAGATGTTCTTAATTTCCATCGATACTCATGATGTTGGACTCAAACTTTACACAAAATGCTATTGTCATGCCAAATATTAAGACTTTATATTAATTTATGTTAATTTTTCAATTCAGCTTAGAAGAATGCAAGGTTACACTTTATTTAAAGGTGATGTTGTTACAGTGTAATTACATAAATACATACTCATTAATATTAATTAACTACATGTACTGTTAAGGTTAGAGTTAGTTGCTTGTAATTATGCCTACTTTACAGTTATTATTAAGTATTAAGTACATGAAACATGTGACTACAACTTAAAATACATTTACATTTATGCATTTAGCAGATGCTTTTATCCAAAGCGACTTACAAAAGAGGAACAAAACAATTTGGCAAAAGAACCAACAATATCCATGCTATTCAATTCAAGTCAATTAATGTATATTTGTATAGTGCTTGTAGTAACCTCTCATGACGAAGACGTAGCTGTGGGAACTTTTCCGCAAGACGCAAAATATGTACCAATAAGTACATATAACTGCAGTTTCCAACAGAAATGAACGCTAGAGGCAGCAAAACAGCGAGCAAATGTAAACGTTTTTGTACACAGTTATGATTACAGCTCCATATGTTTCGTTTTCCGGACGTAACAAGCTTGCTCTGTAGCTGAGCCGCACGGAATTGGACTTAGGATGTGGAATCCTTGGGTACGAATCCCGTCAAAAACATGACTCACAATGAAAGAGCTGAAAGATGAGAGATCGAAAAACAAGCTAAAACGGCATGCTTGTGATTGTGTTTTTATGTCACATTCTCTTTTGTTCATACTATCAGGTAGGTTTAGGTGTAGTGCAGATGGTACGTTATTTTAAAACATCATGGAGCAATAGACTTATAGCGCCACTCAATGGACATTTCAAGTCAGAACTGCGGTGACACCTACAAAACCAACGTCACATAAAACGTACCATATGTACGTTCATCTGTTCTGGGGAAAAAACTGAACACTCTTTTAGTGACACCCAGTGGACATTTCACATCGAATATGTCACGAAATGTACATGGCGGTACGTATTTTGCATCTTGCGAAAAATTTCCCACAGATACATTTTCGTCATGAGATAGAAATCATTGCAAAGCAGCTTCACAGAAAATTTAAGTTTCTACATTATATTTAGGAGTAGCATATACTATACTTATACTATACAATGCCATGTTTATTTGACAACTAAATTGAGCAATATAGTATTACTGGATGCAAAACAGAAGCCTTTTCACCGGTGGTCTCAGACTTTTGGACCCCGCTGTTTTGTGAAATTATACATTGCTGTAATATAACATTCTTTCATGTGCAGACAATAGAGCATGTTATGGATATCCACAGTATACAGTATATGACCGACAAAGCTGCCAAAGGAAACAAACTCAATCTCACGACTAACTGGTCTTGAACTATCTCAGCGCTGTATAGATGACAGGTGCTTGAGAAAGAGGGTGATTTGTGGATATTAAGGGAAGAGTTGTGCTACAGCGACCCTGTAGGAGGCCCAAAGTAGCTCTGCAGCCTTCACATGCCTAAAGATGTAGAGGATGAGATCCACGGCCTCACTGCTCGGCCCAGGACATGTGACATCTCCAGGTGGTCACCGCTTACTCTGACCTGACTTTTCTCTGTGCGCTGAAAATGCTATAGCAGAACTAAAACCAGTCTTTTATTTGATCTCCAGCCAATCTGTCTTATTTTCAGTGCAATTCTCAGTCTTTTATTTTTTGAATGCAATATTGTTGTAATTAGGTATAAAATTAATTAAAACCTTTAAAAATTAATAATTTTTTAAATGACTAAAACTGTTATTTTAATGTGTTGCTGTGACATTTTATAATCAAAGAGCTATTTTATACAGCATTTCGCCTATTCTGTTATAACTACCCTAGCAAAAAAGTAATATTTAAAATACATTTATTTCATTCTAAGTATAGTTCAAATCTATTAATGACATATCGCTCGAGATTTACTGATATAAAAATTATAATTAAACTTTATTTGGAGTTACAGAGCCATATAATTAAACTTTATTTGGAGTTACATGACATGAAGGAAAAAAATAGTAGGCTAATCGTGTGCATGATTTACTATTTCGTTCCCTCGATTTATAATCAAATATACTTCAGTATATCTTTAGTTGGACTTCAGCACTTCTTCTGCACAATTAAAGTGCATTAAGTACAAGTTACAAGTACAAGTATTTGTTCTAATTAAGCAGACTTTAAGTATACCAGATTAGTATACTAAAAGTGCAGGGAATTTTAATTAAGAACATAAATATGTAAATGTATTTGTAGTGTACTTAGCATGAAAAAAATGTATTTCAAATACATTTTAGTATATTTATTTTTCACTAGGGTATACATGCAGCATTTATGACCTTTTATTAATTTGAGATACTAAACATATTGCGATGTACATCCAAGATTAACAGATTATCAAAAAAGATACTGTAATGGATTATTGGGAAAAAAGGGCAATTAATTGGATTTTGAGATGTGGGTGATGCAAAAATGAACTCTTGGAGTCAATTGTAGTTATTTAAGCGGACTAAATGATCCAGAGAGATGCATTTACAATAGATGATTTTTATGATGGTTAAAAACAACAGGACCTGAGATATGACCTTTACATTATACATATATGAATTTTAACATAAAATATTATTGTTATCGATATTTTAATTGGAATTCTTCAATTTGTATATTATGGTTAACCTAAGTAGACTCTCAGATTTCCACTGGATTAGAATAACAATCATTCGTGTTGGTTTATTAAATATTTTGGCTAATTTGATCATGCTTTCAAATGCTTTCAAACTTGCTTTCAAACTTCATTTAACAAATTTGAACATTTTTGAATGTGTACTTATTGTTAAAAAAACTAAAACTAAACTATTAAACTTTGTTTTCATTAATTTAAATAAAGCTGAAATAAAATAAAATAAAAATATTAGATGAAAAACTTAATCTTAAATTAGAAATTTTGCCTTGGCAACTTTCTGAAATAAAAGTAGAAGTACTAAAACTAAAACTGAAATTAAAGTAATTACTGAAATTAAAGTAAGTACTTTAAAAGTTACTAAAACTTAAAAAATATAATACTTTAAAAATAAAGGCCAATTTTAAATTTCAATAAATATTATAATATTATATAAACAGTACTAAAATAACACTTTTTCAATATCAGTGCAGAAAATATGAAGAAAAAAATAAGTCTGCAGATTGTGTGTGCATCAGCAGCAGGCATCTGAGTGAGTCAGTTCATGGTTATTTATGGTCCACTGTCAAACTGCTGTTTTACCATCATATTTTTAAAAGATTGCTTTAATTATAACAAATCGATGCTCATTTTAATTGCCGCTGACGTGTTTTGAAGAGGGAAAAGAGTGAGTGAGTAATTGTATGAAGATGTGTGCAGGCCTTTCCTCTTTCCCCATTGAAGTATTTGCCTGACATTTACAAAGCAGAAGAAATGTACAGAGAGAGCAAAATACTGGATTAATAGTTTTGGGATTAAGTTCTGACCTGATCACCCAACCCAAACATCTGGTTTGCATCAGGTTTATTTGATTCGTTTTGTGTGTTCCTCCTCCTCTCAAATGCTGAAGGCAGATATACGGATTTTGGAAATGGTGTTCCCACTAAAAACAGTATGCTGGTGGGACAGATGTTAAAACGGTTTTAGAAGAGCCTGCGTATGACTAAGTTAACCCAAAGCAAAAAAGGAAAGATCTTTAAACAGCATTTGAGACTATAGCTTCAATCCACCACAGCAATGTGCAACCAATCAAAGAAGTCACATGATCAGCGTCACAAATTTGATCAAGTTTAAATAAAAAAGAAGAATCTTAGACTTTCAATATGATGTCAGACTTTTGGACCTTTCTATCATGTCTTCACTACTTCTGGTGGTTTACTATAAGGTACAGTGTGGTTTAACCTCAAAAGCCATTATGTCCTCAGTAGATTTTGCTCATGTTCCTCATGAGTTTTCCCTCTCTTCATTCTCTCTCAGGAGATGCAGAGCGGCACTCGTCCGAGTCACCACAGTTATCTTCAGCACAGCTCAAAGCTCAAATCCTCACCACACTATAATTACAGTCTGGCTTGCGTTTCAAGGGACGTGCTCACTTGAAAGCTTTTCTGTTCTTTTTGAAATGATATACCGCCTGTCCTGCGACCCTCAGAACTAAGAGGGAGATGAAAGGTCCCGGTCAAGAATGGGACTCTGTCAGAGACGAGCTCTGACCACAGAAGACCAGTGATATCACCCTGATCCTGACCAATGCCTGAACCGAGTTATAGTTAGATTAAGTTGGGTTACACGCAATGCCTTTTAGATGATTTAGTTTTGCTTTTTGGACTCTGTCTTAGATGACATAACTATTTTTTGGTTGTAGTGCTGTTAACCTTTTTTCTGCGAAGAGTAAGATTGTGCTGTTTTTAATTGGTCACTGTTTGTTAATGTCTGGGATTCGTCACAGCCACCTCAGTCACCATCCAGGACAATCACCAGATCACAATCACCGCACCTGCTGTCACCAATCAAGTCTTACTATAAGAACACGCACCTCTCAGTTACTCACCGTCCGATCTATCGTTCACGTCAATGAACTGTTCCTGACTCCCTGAGCTACTTACCTGTAAAGTCTTATCTGTTGATTCTCCAGCAATCCTCCAATGACTCCATTGTTCCGTATCAGCCGTTTCCAACGAACCTGCAAAAGAGACACTTCATCAGAACTCAGCTAAGAACCATTGAAACCATTATTGTGTTGATACTCACCTGCCTTTGCCTCTTCCATTCCATTCATCTTCATCCTGTTAATAAATCATCCTGTTTTGCACTTACCTGTTGTTTCCGGCCTTGATTTGTGACCGTTATACAACTATGTCTGAGACAATAGTGAAAATTATTCTATTTTGTATTTTCTAAATTTATTACAGATTTCCATTGCACATTATATCAGCATGAGAAGTAAAAACATTTACATGGATGTTAGAAACTTGTATTTTGTACCAGTGTTTTTTGTTAAAACTAGAACTAAAACTATTAAAAACCATTGTTAATTGAAATAAAACTGAAATAAAATGTATGTATTATATGGAAAGCTTAAACTAAACGGAAATTAGAAATGTTGCCTTTTGCAACTGAAGAATTAAAAAAAAAAAAGTGATAAAAATAATAAAAACAAAAGCACCTAACAAAGTTATTAAAAATGAAACTAAAAAAAAAAACAAAAAACTGGAAATATACAAAGTAATAAATATAAAGATTTATATAAAAGTAATAAAATAAAGCTAATTCAAAATATGAATGAAAACTATAATAGTGTATAAATAGTATAATGAATAAATGAAAATAATTTAGAACAAAAAGACAAAAAGTAAAATTGATAAAAAAAAAGGCACCTAACAAAATTACTAAAAATGAAACTAAAAAAAAAAAAAAAAAGACTGGAAAGTATAGCTAAAGCTAATTCAAAATATGAATAAAAGCTATAATATAATAGGACTAAAAGAATACCTTTTAATACTTAAATCTTAAATATTTAGTAATTTAATATAAATTACAAATACTAAATTTCTTAATATTTAAGTACAGTAAATATAAATATTAATATAAATATTAAATAATAATAATAAAAAATCCTCCAGGTTTATTTCCAGGTTTAACTCCAGATTATTTCTCAGACTTTTTAACCTCACATATTACTTTATGGATATAAATGGGGTGCGTGTGTTTGGATTTCAAAAAGCATAACAGGCCATAATTCATTAATGTGCCTTACATAAACCACAAGTTTAAAATGTGTTGCAGAAAGTTATGCAAAATATGTAAGCACTAAAATGGCTGCAGAGTTATGCAGGTATTTAATGGGCTGGCAGCGTCTTATAGCAGTGCACTATGTAAGACTATATCCGAGTGAATCAGCCAATGAGATGCTGAGCTTGCATGGCTGAAAAGTGTCCGTTTGGAAACAAGTAGAACATTTAGCTCCGCCCCTGCGCTTTGAAGCGTCTCATGTCTCTCATGCCACACATTGAAGACAAGTCCTTGAGGAAGGTGTGAATAACTGTCACGATGAAGAGATGGGATGGGGATCATCTCCATATGACACGAACCGTCACCAAAAGAAACATCTACCTGCAGTAAATTGTGAAAACAGATTATTTTCTCTTGCACAGGTTTGAGTGACAACTTCGTGTGCTCTATTAAGCAAAGTTAGTCAAATGCACTTAAGACACGAAGCAGCCATGTAAAACTTTAAAGTTAGAACCTATTTTACCCAGTTGCTGTTCAATCACTTACTCATAACGAGTCATAATTACCGCACTTTTCCTGTAATTTGACTATAATTAAATCTACTCCTAATTAAATCATACTTTTGCTTGCAAGATGATTTTACAGCCCCTAGAAAGCCCATTATGCTTCATTTCCACAAAACTGCATGATGATGAGTGCTTCGAAAGGAGTAGTCCAAATGCAGACATGCAGCAAAGATAGAAAGATCTCAGTTCCCGAAATCAAAACCACATCCTGGATCTAAAAATATTGAAGCATTTATAGCACCTACTGAATGCTCTGTTAGGTGCTATATATGTCATATTAATTCAGCTGAGAATTAGTTTTCAGTGTTTTGAAGAGAGACATTTATTTAGTTCTTTGTGTTTGTCATTCTGAATGCAATGAAAGTTCATTAGGTGAATGTGGCTGACTCATTTGAAGCTGAGTAATAGCAGACCAGCACAGGAAAATGTGTATCATAAGTAATGTGGCAGATGTGCAGGAGTGATTTGTAAGTAGGTAGGCCAAACAGACAAAGCCAGCGTGTTTATCACTGAAGGAAAGGCAAATACAACTGTATATCTTGCTTTACTCTATCATTTTTGAAACATATGTTTGTTCTAGTTTCCTTCTTCTCTTTATATGCATGACTTGTACAACCATATGCGCTTCTGTAGGCCTGGGGTTGGCTGGCTAGCAAGGTCCAGTTAGCCACTGCTGGTATATCATAAGTACACCATCTGGAACTCCCCCCAAAAAAATCTTTCTTCATTGACACCTTTACTGACTAATTGATTGATCGACTGATTGAACTCCCAATTTGCTGTTTATTAATAATTAGTAAGGTAGTTGGTAGGTTTAGGTATAATGGATCTAAAATATGGTAATGCAGAATAAGGCCTTAATATGTGCTTTAAAACCCACACAGCAAAAAAAAAAAAAAAAAAAAAAAAAAAAATTTGGCCATTTTTTTGTATTTTTTTAAATACATTTTTAAATGTATAAATATATTTTTAAAGCATTTAAAAATATATTTTGACCTCTATACATTTCAGTCCAATAAAATGCATTCACATATATCATATTTGAAGAAAAACTTGATATGTTGTCTATAACGTGTGAAAATATAACACATTTGAATAAACTTCAGCAAGGAACATAATTTAAAATACTCTAAAAACTGCAATATTGCAATATATTAAAAATATTAAATGTTATTAAACCATTAAGAATCTGCTTTTGATCTCCAGTAGGCCATCTAAATTTGTTTTTATACAAAATGTAGGCTACTAAAATGTATTTTCTTGCTGCTGAAATAAATTTAGAAATATATTTTGGTATATGAAGGTTGAAACTAAATATATTTTCTATTTCTAAAATGTATTTTATTGAGCTTCACTTTTTGCAACATATATTTAGCATATATTTCAAATATATTTTGGCCACAAAAACATATTTTTTTTTAAATATTTTTTTTTTTTTTGCCATATGAGAATACTAATAAACTAATAAACAGCCAATATGCTTGTAATATGCAAAATGTTTTTCCTAGTTGCTCTAGTGATTGGCTCAAAAACCTTTGTACTTTCCATTAATAAAATTTGCAGATGGTTTTTTCTGAGTATCATAGACTTACCTGCCCAGAGCAGACACTTCAAATGAAATCATAGACATTTGTCAGAATGATTTTGAACGTTTTAAGACTTGTTTTGAGATGTGGAGATACCATTTAGAGTGGGGTATAAAAAAAAATTGTTTGAGTAGATAGAAATCTTTTAGTACTAAGGCTGCATGATAAATCAAAATAAAATCAAAATCATGATATGGCTTAGTGCAATTGTCAAATCGTAAAAGCTGCAAATTAAATAAGTATATGCACTTCAGAGTGTTTCAGAGTGAAGCACTGTGTTCACTAACATGTGAGCCATTTATGATCCATTGTTTTCAGTGATTTAGTGCGGTTTGCAGTAAATATTGCTCCACACTAATTTTAACTAGTGGGACCTTGACCTACAAATTTTTATTATTATACTCATACTGAAATATAATCACAAACAAGCACTGCAAAGACTAAGCTTTTTTTAAAACTGCATATTAAATCATAATCACATTTTTAAAAAACTAAAATAACTCTTTCACACCAAATCATGTAGCCCTAATTGATATTAACATAAGAATTTTTTTTTTGTTCTTGTTTTAGTTCTTTTAATTTTTTTGTTCTTTTGAATTTTTTTCAAATTCTTTTTTGTATAAATGTCAGATTTTAAACAAAGCATAAGATTGCATATAGTATATCGTATATATATATATATATATATATATATATATATATATATATATATATATTCTATAGCATAGAAAAACAGCTTCAAAGAGGCAGATAAATCAAGCATCGACAAGGAAACATCCTGTAAAAGAGAATCTAATAAATGAGAACGTGAAGTGCTGTCTGGTAATGAGCTGGACACAGTGACGTGCTCTTTCACTGCTTTGTGGATGCATGTGAATGGTATAAAAGTGGGCCTGCGTCTATCTTTAGGGCCTGTTCAGATGTAGGCATAATACTCCCACATGCCTGGGAACTATCAATTACACAGCTCCAGCACTCCAAAGGGCTGCTCCTGTCCCCATCGGAAAGGGATGTTTGTGTTGTCAGTCCACCTTCTGGACAAGCGTTTCCCGCTGAACCTCTGTGAACACATAGCCATTTAATGGAAAGCAAAATGATTCATTCTCTATAGATACTGGGAGTTATATATGGAGCACAAGCACATTCAGAAAGCCTTTCACAATCACCTCGTGTGTGATGTCATGCTGTGGGTTCAGTATTGTCCAGTATTGAGATTGTTAAGAATATAAAGTCAAATCCATTTGTTGAAATAGAAATCTTTTGTAACATTATATCTTTACTGACACTTTTGATAAATTTGATATATCCTTGCTGAGTAAAAGTAGGGTGAAATTAGGTGAGATGCCCCTCTTAATTTTTTTTTCTTGATCATAGATAGCACCAAATGTCATTTGTACACATTTAACAAATGGATACATCTTCAAAATGTTGTGATTTCATCTAAATATTAACATTTGTGAGATTAAGTCAGTCAAAACTGTTTTGCAGTTAATTTTATAATGTTGTGTCTGATTAAATATGTATACAGTATATCCATACACCTATGGAAGCCCATTTCCACAACCGAATGAAAAAACTAAGGTAATTGTGACTTTATATCTCACTTTTTTCTCACAACTGTGAGTTTACATCTTGCAATTCTGACTTTTTTTCTCAGAATTGCATGATATAAACTCACAATTGCCAGTTATAAAGTCAAAATTGTGAGATATAAACTCGCAGTTCTGAGAAATTAAATCAGAATTGTGTGATATAAACTCGCAATTGCAAGTTATTAATTCAGAACTGTGAGATATAAACTCGCAATTCTGAGAACATCAGTCTTTTTTCTCCTCAGACCTGGATCACAATAACTCACAATTGCGAGTTTATATCTCACAATTCTTACTTTTTTGAAGTTATTAATTCAGAATTGCGAGATGCAAACTCACAATTGCGAGAAAAAAGTCAGAATTGCGAGATAATTACAAAAAAGGCAATTACCTTTTTTATTTTTTATTCAGTGGCAGAAACGGGCTTCCATATACACCTACATATAAGTCATAAAATAAATGGACCTTTTAGATAAATCGGTTTTACTGGGATTTGCATCGGTTATTGAATTATGCTAATATCACTAACTTGAACACAATTTTTAAATTTGTGTATTTTTAATTAATGACGTGCCATATATATATATATATATATATATATATATATATATATATGCATTTAGTTAAATAGCAATTTTAAGTCAAGCATGAACAAGTTTTGTTGAAACAAGGCATTATTAAGTATTCTAATGTTGAATTTTGAGTTGTGATGTCTAATTGCAGCAAAATATGTATATACCTATACAATTGCTACTTATATATATTGATGCATATATTATGAAATAATATGTAAATTTATAAGAGTCAAAGTCACACTATTGGTTTAACCATTGTTGCTGTGTCTGTCTGACAAGGATGTTCACACATTTTTTAGGGAAATCAACTATTTCTTTACACTTTATACTAGGTAGAAGACAGTTCTTTTATCAGAAAAAATGACACCCTTCACCTTTGACGCAATAAAAGAAGATATAACGACAGTACTAAGTACTGAGAGGCACCATCATTCAGATTACTGTCATCCAGCAGTCTGCTGAGGGTAATAATACGTACGTTTACAGTCCACACTACTTATTTCTGTCTCATCCTATCACCAGCACTGGACCCATTCTCTGGACGCCTCCTTCTTTCCATCCTTGCTCTCCTTCATCCTCCCTCAGCTCCTCCTCAGATCAGACTGCCGCAGCAGCGTGGCTGCTAAAACCATCGGGCCGGCTTTTTGGAGGGAGAATGAATCACATTGTAATAACAGACGTCAGCAGGTTTGAGGAGGAGATCTGAGTTACCTGCCATAAATCACCTGCCCACTGGCCGCCCAAGTGTCCAGTTTGGTGTGGACGGCAATGTGTAATCTGCACTTTTTAAATTCTGTATTGAGTGCTGTGTGATTTAGTGTGAGAAATCTGGAGAGACATCCTGTTTGTCCTTTGTTTCAGAACAAGCTTGTTCAGTTTGTTGTTCAGCCGGAGAACTGTAGCGACTGATAGCAGAAACTCACAGTCAGTTCAAGAGGTTATTGTACTTGTGAGATCAAAAGTGCACATTGGCAGAATCAAAGGATTTTGAAGAATAAGATTGATTCTGTTAACCATCTATAAAGTACACTCTGGAAACAAGTCGACTGAAATAGCTGGTTGATTCTGTTGTTTAATGGGCAGTGTGACCACTATGAAATATCGGTAACACTTTATTTTAAGGTGTCCTTGTTACACGTTACATGTACTTACTATTATAATAACAATAAATTATGCATAATTACATGCAAGTAACCCTAAGACAGACCCTAATCCTAACCCTAACTATACAGTAAGTACATGTACTTAAATTTATAATTACACTTTAACAAGGACACCTTAAAATAAAGTGTAACCGAAATATCTAGTGAAATGATTGATAAGGTTTATGAAAATCATACACAACTATTGAAAATTTTGGGGTCAGTTAGATTTTTAATGAAGCCTCTTATGCTCACTAATGCTGCACTTATTTGATCTAAAATAAAATAAAATAAAATAAAATACAGTAATGTTGTGAAATATTCAATTATAAAATATGTATTTTGTATATTAGAACATATTTTAAAATGTAATTTATTCCTCTGATGAATTTTCAGCATCATTACTCCAGTCTTCAGTGTCACGTGGTCCTTCAGAAATCATTCTGATATGCTGATTTACTGCTTAAGAAACATTTCTTGTTATTATCAACAGTTGTACTTTCTGTACTACTTTTGTGGAAACTGATACATTTTATTCAGTATTTTATGATGCAAGAAATTTTAAAAGAACAGCATTTATTTGAAATCAAAATCTCATGTCTTTACTGTCACTTTTGATCAATTTAATGTGTCCTTGCTGTATAAAAGTATTAATTTCATTGTAAAAAGTAAACTTTTGAACAGGAATGTTTTCATAAATAACTTTGAAGAATCAAAAATTTTACATTAACATTATATTAACAATTGATATGTAATGTAAAAAACTTGGTTCTCACTACCAGTGTGTCATTACCAATCATGCATGAATTTGTAGCAGTGTGAGAGAGATTTTTTTTTTTTTTTAAGATTTTGGTGAATAATTATTTAAATTACACTCCTCACACAAAGCTATGACTTCAGATTTTTAATATATTGTGACTCATAAATACTACTTTTATGGTTCTTGTTGTCCTTTTTGGAGATTGACAGGTCATTTAGAGCAGCTTTAACATTCTTCAAAATATCTCCTTTTGTGTTCAATAACAGATAGAAAGGCTATGGCAAGAAATGACAAGTAGTAATTTATGCACTTTTTTTTTTACATATTCATATGAGTGGACAGTAACTGCTGTAAGTGAAGTCTCAAAACCGCAGGTTCTTTTGAAGTCTGACCTGCTTCCACTAGCCACAGGTGCCTGTGTGAGCCAAGCACAGGTTTACAGTGAAAAGGCCTAGAAACTGACCACACTTCTTCATAAAACACTTGAATCCAAATGCTCTTTTTCTCTTATAAACACAGTTCACATCTGCACTGCATTTGAAAGGCAGAGTTCTTTGAGAAGCAGATGTGTTCGCGCATAAACATTGAAACATTAGAGCTGGTCTAGGGTGGGGCTGGCATGGGGATCAGACTAGCCTTGTCTGCTTCTTCTGAACACTTATTTACTTTTTATACATCTAAATCTGCACTGAAGTGTAGGCATAATTAATTTGGCATAATTAACTGAAGCCAAAACAGATTAAAAGCCGGTCTGGAACAATGTATATGAATGGAAACTCTCCACTCACTCCACCCCCAATCCACTCCAGGTTTTTCTTTCTGAAATCACAGTAGCTACTATTTCAGGGTCATTGGTCGTATCACACATGGAGACACAAATTACTAACACACTTCAGAGTGTTCACATAACGGTTTCTTTTGACTTTCCATGATACCTGCTGAAAGCATGCCACTGAGGACCAGCAAGCTGCTTTGTATAGTCTAGAGAAGAACCTGAAGATGAAACCTGTCATCAACAAGTCCCTGGGTCACACTGAGAAGGAATCTGCAAATACTTCACGTCTTCAGAGAAGAAAAAAATTGTGTTCCCATGCGTATAATTTGATGTTGTTATGATAGACGTGGTAGGCCAGTCCATTTTGGAGATGGGTGTTTTTACGTGGAGTTTGTCTGTTGAGTATCAGAACACATCTACGCTGTTTTCCAAACACTCCAACACAGGCTTTTAAAGAAGGCTGTACTATTATTAACAGTCAGAGCATGATCCTGGACCAGGATGCCGCCGCCCCTGTCAAACCTTGTCAAAACATTGCTCCTTTCTGCTTCAGTGTGACTGGCATATTTTGAGAAACAAAGGAACAACACAGACCACATGTGGCCCCTGCTTTCAGTAGACTCAAAGTAGCTGCTTGAAAGAGACAAAAGTGATTAAAGCTAAAGACCAAACACCTACTTGAAAGGGGTGGTGTTACGTTTAGGGGCTTAGCGTTCAGTACGAATTGGAAAAAGCCTAAAAACACCACCATTCAAAACACAAAAAAGAACATTTAAAAAATAATAATAATTAAATAATAATAAAAATAAAAAATAATGCAAAATAATATATATATATATATATATATATATATATATATATATAAAATACCATGTGGTGTATAAGCATCATCAAGTAAAAATTAATAGTACAACATGACAGTGATACATATTTTGAAAAATCTACAGTTTTAAATGCCACGTTTTTAGAACTATAATATTTGTATCGATGCTTATTTTATATATTTTTGAACATTTTCATAAAGAACGATAAAATGTGTAAAATGTAAGATTTTTAATGTTTTTTAAAGAAATCTCTTCTGCTCACCAAGCCTGCATTTATTTGATCCAAAGTACAGCAAAAAACAATAACTGTTTTCTATATGAATATTTTTTAAAATGTAATTTATTCCTGTGATTTCAAAGCTGAATTTTTAGCATCATTGCTCCAGTCATGATCCTTCAGAAATTATTCTAATATTCTGATTTGCTGCTCAAAAAACATTTATTATTATTATTATTCCGCTTCGCGTCGTGTCTAACAACGTCCTTCAGCCGTGATTTATTCAGGATACATCATGACCTCGAGTACCTTATTGCTTTTATAAAATGGTTACCACACAATAAAAAAAATATTAAAACCAAAAATTTATGTATTGAAATGTTACTTTTTTTGAAGCAAACTCGTTAAATGCTGTACTTCCGCTAAAAAGTAGTTCCTGACAGCAACAGTAAACGGCAAGAGAATGTTCCGAACATGCCTCATCTAATGGAGCTTAAATAAAAACAGAGAAAAGGAGCTCTTATCATCCGCTGTGTCATTTATTGTTTTAACACCATATATTAAAGCAATAAGCCCCAAGAAGCCGTGGTTTACAGTGAATTTATAACAGTTAAGGGGCATTGTTAGGCAAGACACGAAGCGGAGAATAAAACACACTGCTGTCCAATAAGAATCGAGGAACGGAACTAATCGTTATATATATATATATATATATATATATATATATATATAAATATATAAATAAATAAATATATATATATATGGTAATAGATTATTTTCCAAGCATTTCACCCTTTAAATGAATATCAACATTTAAATTAAACCTATTCATTCATTCATTCATTCATTCATTCATTCACTCATTCATTCACTCATTCATTCACTCATTAATTTACTCACTCACTCTAACAATCCTGGATAGTTATACCTGTATGATTTGGATTTTTTGTTTAGTTTTGAATAACAACAAATCTGGGGGAGAATATCGTCACATCATTTATCTAAATATAAGAAGTGAGAATAACAGCAGAACTAACATGAAATGTGAATGCTCTTAGGTAATAGCACATTATTCACATTATTACATTAGTCCCTGTGCACATTATTATGGCAATAATTTTCTCATTAAACTGTCATTTTAAAATACTAATGAAATAACAAATGATCTCAGTAAAAACATTCACCCACTGGGCAAACGAAGCGGCATGTCTTCTTCTGTGAGTAAATGTATTCTCTATTCACTAAAGCCTGGACTTATCTGTCATCCATATTACTTGTGCTGACATCCAGAGCCTGCCAGCTGTTTTCACTTTTCCTCAAAAGTAGACCATTTAATGCTTAAGCATACTGCTCTCTCCTGTGATCTCTTAAATAACCGATGGACACCATCCAAGTCATCCTGTAGGCCTTTTGAGCTGTTAGAAACAGGGCAGTGTTCGTCCCACAGCTGAGGACAATCAGAGCAACACACTCTCGGCAATCAGTATTTATTGTAGATAAAGGGGGCATGGAGC